>ML093290.1:0-57531 GCA_003697995.1 Taxidea taxus jeffersonii | reverse complement strand
CAGGACGCTGGGATCATGACCTGAGCTGAAGGCAGCTGCTTAACCCACTGAGCCACCCAGGCGTCCCTAAAAGTTATTTTAAAAAGTCATCTGCACAATGAGTAAAAAGCTGAACAAACTGAAAAATCAGCAACCTTTTTAAAGAAATGAGGTCACAGGGTAAACCATTGCTCCCAAACTGGAGACACCAACAAGCAAATACAGTGAATCACAGCTGACTTTAATATTATTAGAAATCTATGCAGGAATTAGTACCAAGGTAGGGAAACCTGCACTGTAATTGAAAAATTGCTAGAGGCTCAGTGTAGACAACTCCAGGGACACTTAGTCATCAGAGGAGTCCCAAACTTTCATGAGTTGTACCTCCAGAACTCTACCAGGTTCTCACAGAAAACATCGAAGAAAAATCCTCCTATGCTTCTGGCAGGGGAAGGGAAGAGGAACCATTCTGAAATATCTCAGAGCAATCTGTCCTTCTTAGCAAGGTCTGCCATCAGTAGAAATTATTTAGGCAGAGCCTAACCTGCTGGGGTTTTAGTAAAGTCTAACTGAATTGGGGGAAGGAAATATGCAATTCCAGCTGGCTCTAGCCTTCCATGTGGATTGAAGGAAATGACAAAGTTTGGCACAGTCTAGCCATCCCAAAAAGCATGTGTGAAGTACACAGTCCAACAGTACTAGCCCATACAATCATGAGACTACAGAATGTCTCTCCTCTCCCAACACCTTACCACCACATTAATAAAGGCTGATTTACAGCAGTGTCTTTTACTCAGTACATCATGTCTGACTATAATGAGGAATTACAAGAAATACTAAAATATAGAAAACACAGTTTGAAAAGGAAAAAGAAAGAGCACTTACCAGAACCAGACTCAGCAATGACAGCACTGTTGGAATTTCAGACTGGGAAATTCAAATAATTATGTTTATGATTAATATGCAGAGGGCTCTAATAGATAAAATTAATAGCATGCAAAATGGTGGGTGATGTAGGCAGGAAGGCAGAAATTCCAAGAAAAAAACCCAAATTAACAAAAAATGCTAGTAATCAAAAGCTCTTAACAGAATTGAAGAATGCATTTGATGGGTTTATTAGCAGATGAAAAGGCTGAGGGAAAAAAAAAATCACTGAGCTTAAGGATATCTCTATAGAGACCTCCAAAACTAAAAAGGAGAGAGAAAAGACAAATAAATAAGTCAGAACACAGTATCCAAGAACTGTGAGACGACGACAAAGAGTGTAACAGAAACATAGGGGGAATATCAGAAGGAGAAGAAAGATAGGAACAGAAAAAATATTTTGAAACAAAAATGACTGAAAATTTCTCCCAAATTAATATCAGACAGCAAACTATGGATCCAAGAAACTCAGAGAACATCAAGCATGGTAAATGCCAGAAACAAACAAACAAGCAACAACCAGCCCACTATGCTTTGGCACATCATATTTAAATTAAAGAAAGTCAAAGACAATGAAAAAGTCCTGAAAAAAGTGAGAAGGGGAAAAAAGAAACTTACCAATAGAGGATCAAAGAAAATAATTGCATCTGACAGCTCCTCAGAAACCATGCAGGTAAGAAAAGAGTAGAGTGAAATATTTAAAGTATTGAAAGAAACACACACACACACACACACACACACACACACACACACACACAAGCTAAATTTTGTACGCTGTGAAATTATCCTTCTAAGGTGAAGGAGAAATAATGACTTTCTCAGACAAACCAGTAGTCCTGCCTTAAAAGAAACACTGCAAGAAGTTCTTTCAAGAGAAGGAAAATATTGTAGGTCAGAAATTTGGGTCTACGTAAGAAAGGAAGAACATTGAAGAAGGAAGAAGGTAAAATAAAATTTTATTTTTCTTATTCTTAGTAGATCTAACAAATAATAGTTAGTTCAAAATACCAACAATATATTTGATTGTATATTCTCATGTATCCATGATCTTATATGTATATATTCTTATCTATATAGTGTATATATGCTTATATATGTTTATTATAATGAGTGAATGACAGCAGTGATATAAGAGAAAGAAGGGAAGAATTAAGATTGTTTGTAATTATAAGGTCCTTGAGCTACCTGTGAGGCAATGTAGTGTACTCAGAAGACTTCTATCAGTTATAAGTGTATATTGTCAAACTTAGGAAAACCTCCAAAAGGAGGAGAAGAAGGGAAAGGGGAGAAGGGGGTTAGGGAGGGAAGGGGGGAAGACGGGGAAGACGGGAAAGGGGAAGGAGAGTAATTTATGCTAAGAAAAGAGAAAAACTCAGGGCACCTGGGTGGGTCAGTTAGTTAAGCATCTGACTCTGGCTCAGGACATGATCTCTGGGTCCTGGGATTGAGTCCCACATCAGGCTCCTGGCTCAGTGGGGAGTCTGCTTCTCCATCTGCCGATTGTTCCCCCTGATTGTGCTCTTTCTCTCACTCTCTCTGTCAAATAAATAAGTAGAGTCTTTTTCAAAAATAAAATAAAAGCAAAAACAGGGGTACCTGGCTGGCTCAGTTGGTCCAGCATCTGACTCATAATCTCAGGATCATGGTGAGCTTGAGCTCCACTTCGGCTATAGAAATTTCTTAAGAAGAGGAAGAGGAAGGAGGAGGAGGAGAAAAGGAGAAGGAGAAGAAGGAGAAGGAGAAGGAGAAGAAGAAGAAGAAGAAGAAGAAGAAGAAGAAGAAGAAGAAGAAGAAGAAGCAGAAGCACAAAACGGCATAGATCAGCTGTGGTAGCATCCTGCGAAATCAGCAGTTGGGGGGCGGGAAGCACATTAGGCAAAAAAGAATGTGAAACACAAAAATAGGAACAAGGACAAAAAAATAGAAAACAGTGACAAAAATGATACATATATATTTGAAAATAAGAGAGATCTAAAATGAATAATCTACGTTTCCTTTAGGAAACTAGAAAAGGAAGAGCAAATTAAATCCAAAGTAAGCAGAAGAAAAATGAGAAGTAGAGCAGGAATCAGTGAACTTGAAATTGGGAAATCAAGAGAAAATCAATAAAAACAAAAGTTAGTTCTTTGAAAAGATCAGTAAAATCAATAAGCCTCTAGGTAGGCTAACTAGAAAAAAGAGAGAGGACACAAGTTACTAATGTTAGAAATGGAAGAGGGGATATCACTACAGAACCTCTGGACGTTAAAAGGATATGGTAAAGGAATACTACAAAAACTCTATCCATCTGAAGCTTTCCCACTAAGATCAGGTAGTAGGCAAAGATGGCCCTTCCTACTACTTTCCTTCAACACCGTACTGGAAGTTCTAGCTAATGCTGTAAGACAAGAAAAAGATATAAAATATATACAACTTGGAAGGAAGGAAGAGAGAAATAAAATATCTTTTTTTCAACAATTAACATATAATGTATTATTTGCTTCAGGGGTGCAGGTCTGTGAATCATCAGGTTTACACACTTCACAGCACTCACCATAGCACATACCCTCCCCAATGTCCATAGCCCAGTCCTCTATCCCTACCTCCCTACCCCCAGCAACCCTCAGTTTGTTTCCTGGGATTAAGAATCTCTTATGCTTTGTCTCCCTCCCGATCCCATCTTGTGTCAGTTTTTCCCTCTTTACCCCCCAAAGCCCCCTACTCTCCCTCTCAAATTCCTCATATCAGAGAGATCATATGATAATTGTCTTTCTCTGATAAAATATCTTTTTTAATGATGTGATTGTCTATATGGAAAATCCAAATCAATGAAATTAAAGAAGAACTAAGCAAATGGGCAGATAATCCACGTTCATTGATAGATTTAATATATCAATTTATAGTTTTTCTTAACCTGAAAACCTAAACCTACAATTATATGATTTGGTGTCTGTGTTCTCTAATAAATGTAAACTCTCTAAAGGCAGACACATTTTAAGTTTTTATTTTTCAACACCCAGCAACTGTCATAGTACCCAACACAGAGATCCATAAATATTGAATAAATGGCTAAATTTCTAGAAGCCATATATATATATATAAAAATGTAATGCAACTGAGAATATATCACTGAATTATATATAATATATGATATTATATATATATAATATATATTATATATATATACACATATATATTCCCTATATATATAATATATATATATATATTCCCTAAACAAACATATATATAATATGTTTGTTTAGGGAAATAACCTTACTCATGATATCAATGACAGAGTAACATACACAGCAATAATATACCTTTTTGTGGCATTAGTATTCACAAATAAAGTGGTAGAAAGCCCTGATACTCCTCTAGTTATGATTTGGTTCTCAAAATAAAGAGCAACAGGGGGCACCTGGGTGGCTTGGTTGGTGGAGCATCCAATTCTTAATCCCAGAGTCACGAGTTCAAGTCTCACTTTGGGTATGGAGCCTACTTAAAAAAAAAAAAAAGATATTAGAGAATAACAGAAATATTCTAACCAGAAAGTGACATGAAATTACGTGTGTTCCAGAAAGGTCAATCTGTCAGTCCTGTGAAAATTAAATAGGGGAGGAGTGAAGATTGAAAAGTGAGAGAGGTTGGGGGCACCTGGGTGGCTCAGTTGGTTAAGTGTCTGACTCTTGATTCTAGCTTGGGTCATGATCTCAGGATCCTGAGATCGAGCTTTTCTTTGGGCTCCACATCCAGCTCAGAGTCTGCTTAAGATTCTCTCTCTCTCCCTCTGCCTCTCTCCCTGCTCAAGCACATGCTCTCTCTCTCTCTCTCAAATAAATAAATAAAATCTGAAAAAGAAGAAAAAGAAATAAAATCTAAAAAAAAAGTGTGAGAGGTTACAGCTTGAACTATGGTGAGGTAGTAGGGCTTGAAAGATTTGATTGCTGTTGCTTTAACTTTTCTCTAGAAATTCTACAATGCGTGTGTGTGAATGAAAATATTAGAAAATACATCTCTTCGCTAACATTATCTTTTTTCTTATTTATTAGCTTAAACTCAAAGGACACCAAACTTTAGGGGTGCCTGGGTGGCTCCGTGGGTTAAAGCCTCTGCCTTCTGCTCGGGTCATGATCCCAGGGTCCTGGGATTGGGTCCTGGGATGGAGCCCTGCATCAGGCTCTCTGCTCAGCAGGGAGCCTGGTTCCTCCTCTCTCTCTGCCTGCCTCTCTGCCTGCTTGTGATCTCTGTCTGTCAAATAAATAAATAAAATCTTTAAAAAAAAAAAGGACACCAAAGTTTATATGTGAGGGTCCTTCTAGAAAAATCTATCTGAAGTCCAGTCAAGCTGTAATTTAACAGATGCACTGTGGATGTACCTAATAAAACTTTCTATTACCAATCTAACTTTTACACCATTTTACAAGACCTGGTAGCCAATGTGTGAGTTCGTTCTTTTGAATGTGCTTTTCATCTCTTGATTGGGACACACAGGGAACAATGTTGCCCACCATACATAGGAAATGCCACCTGGCAGTAACAGGCATATTGAAAAGAAAAGGTGTCAATTTAAAAAGGAAAAAAATTTTTGATGTGAAAATATCTTTGTTAGTGCTATTATTCTAGTTTACCATATTTTTGTTTAAATTTGACATGGATTGAATAGAGCTATGTAAGTTCTGAGCCTTAGTTTCATCATCTGTGAAGGTTTGTATGAGATTAATTTTTCACGTAGGGTGTAAGCAGAGTCAAGAGCACAACCTTTGTATTTCAAGGACAGAATGCCCAGCTAAAATTCCAACTTGACCTCTAGTAGCTGTGTGCCCTTGGGCAAGTTATTTGCTTTCTCTGTACTCAGTGCCCTCATCTGTCAAATAGGGATAATAATAGTACATATTTTATAAGGTTGTTAGAAGCTTAAACAAATTAATATTTACAGGGTGCTCAGAATAGTGCCTGGTACATAGTAAGTGCTGTGTTAAGTGTTTAATACTAAATATATAACATTAAAAATGGAGAATAAAACAATTTGGTCCCAGTGAAAGCTTCTTTCTTTCTTTTTTTTTAACATTCCAAATGCTCCAAAAAAGAAAAACTTAAAAAAGTCTCCTCTGGATGAAATATAGTGTATGATTTAGGTCAGGTGGTGAGTGACCAATGAAAAAGAACATTTCTTTTTAAAACAGTTTTCCACATTTTCCTTTAAAATCTCTTCCAGGCATATTGATACACTAAATGCTTATTTTCATGAGGAGTGTGACTTCGTGAATATGTCCCTGTTTACATACATAGATAAGAGTAGTTTTATGTAAAATGTTGTCTCCAATGACCTCTGATTACATTTTTGTAATTGTTATAATCCCTGGGAGGATGACGAGTTTCCGATGGACTGGTCAGCCAATACCAGGACCAACACTGGTCTCAGCTTCTTACTTTCTTGTTCTTCGATAGAACAGAACTGGAAAGGAAAAAAAAGCAATAGTGCTCTGGGATAGTGTTTGGGATAGTCAAAAAGGGATAGTGTTTACATTAGAGTATTTGGCAAGCGAGAATTAGATTTTTTTTTTTTTTTTTTTGGAAGTCTGCTTTTAAGGCCAACTTTGTTCAGGGTGGGGCTGTGCTCTTGGCTTAGAAGCCACATTCACCATGGGCCCCTTAGCTGGAAAGCACAAAGGGTCAATTATGTATGCTGGGACCAGTTGCTGGACTGTCAGAGGCGTGCAAAAAGAGAGGGTTCTCAGCAAACAACCTTTAAGATGCTGGTGGGCTGGCCTTGTCAAAGATCTCCATTCCAAGGGAAGGACTTTATGACAATGCAAATCGTGCCTGACTTTTACATTGGAGGCACTCCGGTGACTATTTCATTTGGCAATCACGAGGGCGACTCTGTGTAATGAGAATGAACCATCCCGGCAAGAGAATAGAAATGTCAGGAGTGTTTTCACCGCCTATGTAGGCCCCCCAAGGCTGGTAGGCTACTACAGGATTCTAGAACTTCCCTGAAGAGACGTCTGAGGGTTTTCGGTGCGATGTGATTTGATAGTTGGTGGTAACTGTTTTATGTTGGGGCTTTTCTTGACAGCTGGGGAGGGGGCGGGGGAAGAAGGGTGGGAGTCTGAGACAGGTGGGTGGGCTGCATTTCCTTCACCTGAAGCGCCGGCTCCGCATTTTAAGCTTCCTAAAATCAAGGTGGGCAATGAAATCGCCATTACCTTGAATACGTGCGTGCGTGTGCTTTTTTTTTTTTTTTTTTTTTTTTTTGCAAAATGCTATTCGCTTTCACACCTCTTCCCTCCCATTTCTCTACTCCGGTCCTAGCGGCTCCTCCCTCAATTGTCCCGGAAAGGGTCTAAATGAATGGGGAGGTGGTTACCAGTGATGACCACCCGCCGTGCTGCAAAGAGATTCACAGCGGGGGGCGAGAGGCTGCCTCTTTGCCTTCGTTTTACTTCTCTTCCCCTCGATCTCTCCCTCTGGGAGGGAGCTCTACCCCCTTCTTTCCTTCCTGGAGATTGCACTGTGATCATGATGTCTTCCGGCTGCTCGGTCGCTTTTCCTGGAGGCCGTGTTCGGATCCACAAGATCTACTCAGTCATTTTCTTGATGGTCCCTCTGTAGACTCGCGGAATCTTGCCAGCGTTGCCCTGATCATTTTTCACCACCTATTTCAGCAAATAAATTGTAGGGAAGCAACTAGCGCAATGGCTGTATTTATACATTACTCGACTGGAGTCCACGAAGCCTATACTCCAAGGACAGTAACGCTTAATTCTGTGGGGAAGGGGAACGGCTCTCACACTTAGATATTTGATATCTTGGCAATTAATTCTTCTACTCCTTTAATTTGTCTCTGCAAGACTTTGCCAGAAGTTTTGTTATAGTATGGGTGGTCTTGTTAATCATTTCTCTGCTCAGAGGTCCCTTCTCTGTACCTTCTTTTTCTATGCTAACATTTTAATTTTTAATAATTTTATTAATTTAATAACTACATTTAAATTAAAAATTAAAATTTAATAATTTTAATAATTTTTAATAAAAACGGTATATATTTAAGCTGATATGGTATATCTGGTGAAATGATGACCACGGTCAAGCTAATAAGCATACCATCTCCTCACATAGTTATCTGTGTGTGTGTGTGATAAAAACACCAGAAATCCTCTTTCAGCAAATTTCCAGAATTCAACAGTTTTGCTAAGTCCAGTCACCAGCAGATCTCTAGACTTTTTCATCCTACAAACTGCAGCTTTGAGCCCTTTGGCCAACACTTTGCACATCGGCTGACCGCTACTCTACTCTCTGCTTCTCTGTATTTGACTTTTGTAGATTCTCTATATAAGCGAGATCATGAAACTTCCTTTTCTTTCTGGGTCCCTTTATCCGTGTTTTCTATAGTTTGAGTAAACCTACCAGCACACAGAAAATTCAGCCATTTCACCTGTAATTATGCAACCCCCCACCCCCCATGGCAGATAAAAGACTAAAATTAGAACTGCCAAAAATAAAACTCACAAGCCTGCACAGAGTTGGCTCTCTTCACTGTGAGGCTTAGGACAGGGTGTGAGGCCTGCCAGGAGGACTGTGACTCCAATTACTTTTTAAATTATCTTCCCAGGGATTAGGCTTTGAGAATCAGTGGAGGTAAGAGCTTTGATGTTTCTTGTTTTTGTTTTCGTTTTTTTTTTTTTCCCTTTCTTTACTGAAAAAGCAATTTAGGTCTGCGGTAGGGATGGCCTTTCTAATCAAGAAGGAGGCGGCTTCATATGGCCGTATCAAATAAACCCATAATAATAAAAATGGTGCAAATATAAATTATAAAAATGGTGCATCAGTAAGCCTGCAATGAGTGTTCCGGAATCTTACAATGCTTGGGGTGATTTTGTGTCCGCAAATGATGAGCGTCCAGACTATGAGCAAGAGACTTGGTCACAGAGAGACTTCGGCACCAAGTTTGAGATGTTTTGACGGTTCACCTGGATCATAGTTTCTGTTCACAAAGCCATTCGGTCTGGTAGACTGCGGAATCAGGCCCCATCCGCATCCCAAGCTCTTAATTGTCTATCTGACCCTAGACAAGGTTTGAGTTTAGTTTTCTCTCTTGTAAATAGGAATAGTAGCATTTGCTTCAGAGGGTTGCTGTGAGGTTTCAGTACATGCCAAGTATTAAATAACATGCCTTTCCCTCCCTTTCCTTAGCTTATGGTCTTAAGAACTTACTTTCTATTTAAAAAGTAGAGCATTTTTCTTTTTTTTTAATATTGTATTCATTTTCTTAGAGAGAACATGTGGGACGGCGAGAAAGAACATGAGCAAGGGGAGAGACAGAGGGAGAAGCAGACTCTCCTCTGAGCAGGGAGCCCCACATAGGGCTCAATCCCAGGACCCTGACCCAGGGCTCCATCCCAGGACCCTGAGATCATGACCTGTGCGAAAAGGCAGCTGCCTAACCGACCGAGCTACCCAGGTGCCCAAAAAGTAAAGCATATTTCTTTTTTTTTCTCTTTTTTTCTTTTTTTTTTTTTTTAAATACCAGAGCTACCCAGGTGCCCAAAAAGTAAAGCATATTTCTTTTTTTCTTTTTTTTTTTAAATACCATGGGACTGATGATAAACTGCTTGAGCTGGGTCCCAGTCTGCTAGTAGTACATTCTTTTCTTTTCTTTTTTTTTAATTTTTATTTATTTATTTGACAGACAGAGATCACAAGTAGGCAGAGAGGCAGGCAGAGAGAGAGAGAGAGAGAGAGGAGGAAGCAGGCTCCCCGCCAAGCAGGGAGCCCCGCGGGGCTGGATCCCAGGACCCTGAGATCATGACCAGAGCTGAAGGCAGAGGCTTAACTCACTGAGCCACCCAGGCTCCCCTAAAGCATATTTCTAAGGAAGTGCTATCCTTTAGTTACTGATCACATCCTTTCAAAAACACAAGAGTCATTCGATGGTTAATAACGGAAAATAATTAGTAGTACACTGATGAGTAGTTCTGAATGGGTAAGCAACACATTAAACTTCCAGATTGCCCCCAAATGATGGCATGACAAACTGCAGAGAGGTTAGAAAAATGGATTCCAATAGGTGTATGCATCTTTTAGGGCTATTGGTTATCTCTCGGGGAGGAAGATGTTAGGATATTTTTTTCTTATTTCTTGAAGCAGAATCTAGAGGAAACCTCCACGCTTGAGGAGTCAAGTTCCACTGTGTGCCCTGGACCGATGGGTCTTTCTTTAGCTTAGAGTTACTTCAACACTGCCTCCTGGTGGTGCAGAGAAGAGATATTTTATAGACAAAAGGTACAAGAGCTACTGGTTTTGATTAAATGACACTAATAAATGTTCCAAAGGAGAACTAAATTCTGGAATCCAAAATGGGAACAGTATCAAATCAAGTTAACCTATGTTTCCTACTCTGGGCAGGAAACTGGGTTAGCATCAAGATGGGTTAGATTTGAGAAGCCTTTTATCAACTATGAGCAATGGGTGTTCCTTTGGCAGATGAGAGATTAAGAAGTCACAGATTGGTTGAATGAGGGCGATGGGGATTATTTCATTCTAAGTGTTTTTGGGAGGAACAGTGTTTTTCCCTGTAGTCATTATAGTAAACTGGTGAACACCCAGAGAATTCAGTTAAAGACTAGTACAATATTAGTGTTGAAAACATAGTAAGTGTCCTTTAAGCCCAACTCCTGTACTGTATTGAGTACTATCCCCAAATTACACAGGCAATGAACGGTCGGTCTTAGAACCTGGAATAGTCATTATTCACTGAGCCCTTATTAAGGGCCAGGTATTATGCCAAGGGACAGAGGCACAGTAACAAAATACAAATATCGTCCTTGCCCTAAGGGAGCCATTGGCACACTGATAACCCGTTCTTCTGTGTTCTCCCGTGGAGAAGACTGTAAAAGGGATGAACTTCAAAGCTGATACTTGATTGTTTGTAGATATTATAAGTTCAGGCAATAAAAGTCCTGGGAATTCAGATTCCTAGCATAGGCAGGACTCTGCCCCCGCTTAATTTATAATTGTCAAGAGCGATGACGTCAAGTCCTTGCAGCAGATAAAAAAGAAATGAAGTATTTAACATTAAAGTAATAACGGATGGATCTCATTTTCACTTTACTGATGTTTGTCTATAGAAGTTTGGGTGTGTCCAGATTATCTGGTCCCTGCAGAGGAAAGCGAGGACTTACTCATTGTAGCCAAGATGGAAGGAGTTTACCTGTCACTGCTTTAAGTCATTACCTCATACAGCACTGTAATTGCCCAAGTATGAAATTCATGAATTAGTTCACAGCATATTTCATCATAATGATTAATGTGGTTAAATAACAGTAAATGGACTGTATCCTTCTCAATGGTGAAATGAACTCCCAATGCATTTCAATATAGAGGCTCCAATTATCTCCAAAATCACTGATGATAGCTTTTAGACTTTTGTGTTTATCAAAGCAGAGAAAAACAATTTGTGTGAGAATGCGAGTGTTTCCTTGTCCCTCCCTCCCCACCACTTTGCCAAAGTGAAACAACAGGGCTCAAAGGGTGTTCTCCTATAGGTTCTTATTCTAATCCAATCTTTTTGGATGGTTGAGGGCACATGATTATCAAGTTCTTGTTCTATAGACAATTTAAGGATATAAATTTTTCATACGTGTGTTACGAAAGCTCAAAACACATAGACCCTTCTTGTCTCCCATATAAAATTTCTTGTCAATTTGTTTTGAACAAATCACCAATTCGCTTTGACAAGGCCTTGACAGAAGTATCTTGTTGGCCCAAGTTGAAATGCCATACGGTGGTACTAGGCACTTATATGCCCAAAACATAGTAGCAATTAATTTTACTATTTCACAAAATAATTGGCAAGTAAGCTGATAAAGGCTAGTCAGCAGAAGCCCAAGTAGGTAGGTCACTATCAGGCATCACATTATAGACATCACAGACCCAGTCATAGGAAGATTTGTGCCCAAGTAGAAGATTGTACGCATGTGGGGGTGGATAGGATACAGAGCAACCACATAATTATTGTGAAACTGTGGCATGAGATGGAAATCTTAGCCGTTGAGACTTGAAGAAAAAATAGCTATTTCAGGGCAGGACTGAGACACAAAGAAGGGAATGTCATCTCTGGGAGTGTGAATCTCAAATCCAAGCCAACCAGTTGCAAGTGATCCTAGCATAGGGATACACATCCCTCTATAGGACATAGGGGCCAGTAGACCTTCCTTAATCTTTATTAGGACTGCACACCTCCCTGCCATTCTCCTTGTTAGGGCTCTGCTAGGAAGGCTGGTGGGAAGAGGGGCAGGACCAGCAATTGGTTGTTTTCCAGTGGTAGAGTCAAAACTGGTGAAGGAAGAAAGGACTTAGTATAGAATCCAGGAAAATGGGTGTTTGTGCATCTAAGAAAAATGCCCTTGAACACCGAGAGAAGCAATTAATCCTTAAACAAAATCTACAACCCCTGTGCAATAGAAAACAAGCAAATAGGCTAGGATTTGGAGCCACAATGTTGTGTTTGATTTCCCCCCTCAACCTTGGACAAGGTACCTACCCTTACGGAGTCTTAATTTTTTTCCTCTGTAAAAAGCAGTGCATATTAAAAATGCAGAGTTATTACAGCAAATGAGAACATGCATGTGAAAGCATGTTGAGGATTGTAAATCCTAGAAGAATGCTTTTCATTGTCTGTTTCTACACACTCCTCCCTGCTGTATCTTTTGCAATCCTTCTTCCTCTCTTTCTGACCATAGAATGCATGCTCCCCTACATTCAGAAGACAGTAAGTTAGACCAATGCCTTCTCCCCTCATATGAACCTTGGCAACAGGGGTTGGGAATATCTACTGGCTTTGACTTCACAGAGGCAAAAGGCCGCAGGACAGAGGTCCTGGCCGAGTGGCTCAGACTCTGGTCTCTTAGCTCTTGACTTCTAGTTCCTTGCCCTCAGAAGAATGAAGACAGTACCTGCCACAGAACTACTTCCCGAATGGGTGGAAAATCTTTTGAGAGGCTCTCCTTTTTATGAGAGGTTCTCTTCTGCCTGCCCGTCCCATTAAGTTATCTGTCCTCTTCTAATTTTAAGGTTTATTTGCAGATTTATTATTTTGCTGCTCTTTCCACTTGGAACACCAACTGGTTTCCTTTCTGTAGGCTCTCAGGGGTCTCTTCCACCATTGTGTACCCATGGGAACAAGAAGAGGGAGGCTCTCTTATTTCAGGGGCAGGGAGGGCCCCCGAGAATGATGCACCGATTTCTTAGGGGGAGGGAAACAGACTTGTGTGATTTTTATAGAGAAAATGCATCCAAAGTTGAAGAAGCAAGGGCAGTGCAGAGGAGCTGGAGAGATGATTCTCTGATGAGAAGAGACCCATGACATCACAGAGGAGGCATCTGCTTCGGTTTCACTGCAGTGAGAGCCTCCGGCCTAATTCCACTCTTAGGCGGGGTAAAACAGTTTAAAGCTTACGTCTGTCTACACGTCTTGCTGCTGACAGCTTGGCAAAAGATGGAACACAAGGTATAACCATCAGAATAAATTTATGGAGGGATCATTATTTGTTATTGTCTTTGTTTTAACAGTTGCTTTGGGATTCAGAGTTTTCCTCCATTCTAATGGTGATTTTAGGATACTGAGCTAAAAACATTCTACTCCACTCTGAAACACAACATATTTTTCTTTCTTTCACAAATGATTATCGGGAGTTCATTCGGTGCTCCACCCGGAGGAATGACCATGTCCACGCAGTCACTTCCGAGATCTCACACATCTTCACCACCCTGCTTCTCTGCATTTCTGCACCTTTTGTTTCTGGCGGAAGTTTTCTCAACATCCAAGCCTGAGGCAAAAAGTTGGAAATAGGCTTTTCTCCAGGGCTCTCCTTTTTCTACAGTCAGGAAAAAAATTTAATTTTTCTACCACCTGGATGGGATGGTGTGGAAACTTCAGTTAACAGAAGTTAGTTTGGTTGGATCACTTCCCTTCATTTTGGGATCCTTGAGAGAAAACCCTCACTCAGTTATATTTTGTGGCATCGGGGAAAAAAAAAATCACTGTTTATCACAGGTTATTTATGAATATTTGATGTCAGTGTGTTTTTCTTTAAAGAGCTCAGGGCACTTTCATGCCCATGGTAAACTGGACAGGTGATACTATATTTTATTACTTTATAATTATTATACAATTCATAGTTGATTATATCATTAAATTCTGGTTGCAAATATTCAACTAATGTCTTGTTTCCACTCCTGCTTTTGCCCCCAGCAACAGAAATCATTTATGAGGAAAGAGTCAAAAGGCTAGTAATTTTTCCATTCAGCCCCATATCAAATGTATTTATCAACACCTCACATTAGCTCAACAAAAACAACTCGGATTGAGACTTCCCTCTTTTCCATCTATACTGCCACTACTGCAGCTCAAGTTCTCATCACCTCATGTGACATGATGGTCTCCCTCTGATCACTTTGCCTACATATTTCCTCTCCTTAAGCTTGCCCTACTTACCTGGATTCACCTTCCTGAAACTCAGCTGTGACAAGTCATTAACCTCAAATACGCTTTGTACTGACTATTGCCTTTTTTTTCCTTAAAAATTTATTTATTTATTTTTATTAACATATAATGTATTATTAGTCCCAGGGGTACAGGCCTGTGAATCGTCAGGTTTACACACTTCATAGCATTCACCATAGCACATACCTTCCCCAATGTCCATAACCCAACCACCCTCTCCCTACCCTCCTCCCCCTGGCCACCCTCAGTTTGTTTTGTGAGATTAAGAGTCTCTTATGGTTTGTCTCCCTCCCGATCCCATCTTGTTTCATTTTTCCTTCCCACCCCCCAAACTTCCCATGTTGCCTCTCAACTTCCTTATATCAGGGAGATCATATGATAATTGTCTTTCTCTGATTGACATATTTCGCTCAGCATAATACCCTCTAGTTCCATCCACATCGTTGCAAATGGCAAGATTTCATCCCTTTTGATGGCTGCATAGTATTCCATTGTATATATATACCACCTCTTCTTTACCCATTCATCTGTTGATGGACATCTAGGTTTTTTCCATAGTTTGGCTATTGTGGACATTGCTGCTATAAACATTTGGGTGCACATGCCCCTTCAGATAACTACATTTGTATCTTTAGGGTAAATACCCAGTAGTGCGATTGCTGGGTCATAAGGTAGCTCTATTTTCAATTTTTTGAGGAACCTCCATGCTGTTTTCCAGAGTGGCTGCACCAGCTTGCATTCCCACCAACAGTGTAGGAGGGTTTCCCTTTCTCCGCATCCTCACCAGCATCTGTCATTTCCTGACTTGTTAATTTTAGCTATTCTGACTGGTGTGAGGTGGTATCTCATTGTGGTTTTGATTTGTATTTCCCTGATGCCGAGTGATGTGGAGCACTTTTTCATGTGTCTGTTGGCCATCTGGATGTCTTCTTTGCAGAAATGTCTGTTCATGTCTTCTGCCCATTTCTTGATTGGATTATTTGTTCTTTGAGAGCGGAGTTTGATAAGTTCTTTATAGATTTTGGATACTAGCCCTTTATCTGATATGTCATTTGCAAATATCTTCTCCCATTCTGTCAGTTGTCTTTTGGTTTTGTTGACTGTTTCCTTTGCTGTGCAAAAGCTTTTGATCTTGATGAAGTCCCAATAGTTCATTTTTACCCTTGCTTCCCTTGCCTTTGGCATTGTTCCTAGGAAGAAGTTGCTGTGGCTGAGGTCAAAGAGGTTGCTGCCTGTGTTCTCCTTAAGGATTTTGATGGATTCCTTTCTCACATTGAGGTCTTTCATTCATTTTGAGTCTCTTTTTGTGTGTGGTATAAGGAAATGGTCCAGTTTCATTTTTCCGCATATGGCTGTCCAATTTTCCCAACACCATTTGTTGAAGAGACTGTCTTTTTTTCATTGGACATTCCTTCCTGCTTTCTGACTATTGCCTCTTAAATGAAAGTTCATGTCTTAACTCTGCACACACTTACACAGAAGTAGGTCCAGGTTTTTATACCAGCACCTAAGTTGGCATAAGATAGACAGTCAGTACTTGGTGACTGAAGGCATAAACATGGGGCTGGGGCACAGATCTGAGGACAAGGCTTGCCTGGGGGATGAGTCTTACACTTTTCTTGGTCAACGGGGGAGCAAACTTTAAAGAAAGGAGATTCCATTAATCTTTTTTTACACTATCTATCAACATTTGCAAAGTTTCCTTTAATCATCTTCATCATAATTTCACTAACATTGGGTCAACCTACTTTCTTTGAATTTAGATGAAGCCATGCCGTATACATAGAGCGGGCTTCAGGAACACAGGTTCTCCATCATTTCTCCCAAGCAATGTTTCTGTCCTCAGGACTTGACTTCTCTCTGACTTATCTCTCACCATTCATGGGTTACTTGCTTTCTGGAAAACAACTTGAGAAACATTGGGGTAGTTGATCCCTTTTAATTTGAAAACTATTTATGTCTGTGTTGGCTCACCCAAATACTATGTTTATATCCTCTGTAGGTAGTAAGGTGCCAGGAAATTCCTTTTTGAATTACTAATGGCAGCATCTACCCAACTCAACCCTCTGCTCCAGAAAGATAGATGCCTATTGCCTGGAGTTGTTTTGGTGGTCTCCTTCAGAAGGCAGGCTCCCTTAGGTGCATTTCTCCATCACTTCAGGTCATCTCTTCCAGAACTGTCTGTGTTTGTATGTGTGGTAGTGAGTTGGGAGTGGGAAACATAGTTTCCCAGAGACTGTGAGAAAGCCTCCTTTAGAAGGATGGGAACAGGGGTGCCTGGGTGGCTCAGGGGGTTAAAGCCTCTATCTTTGGTTCAGGTCATGATCTCAGGGTCCTGGGATCGAGCCCTGCATTAGGCTCTCTGCTCAGCAGGGAGCCTGCTTCCTCCCCTCTCTCTCTCTGCCTGCCTGTCTGCCTACTTGTGATCTCTGTCTGTCAAATCAATAAATAAAATCTTTAAAAAATAAAAAAATAAATAAAAAATAGAAGGTTGGGAACATAGACCACTATGCAGGTAAATAAGTAAAGGGAGTGATCAGATTGTCTGAATATTTATATTTTATTTTTATTTTTTTTAAGATTTTTTTTTTTACTTATTCACTTGACAGACAGAGATTACAAGTAGGCAGAGAGGCAGGCAGAGAGAGAGGGGAAAGCAGGGAAGAGAGCTGAGCAGAGAGCCCGATGTGGGACTCCATCCCAGGACCCTGAGATCATGACCTGAGCCGAAGGCAGAGGCTCAACCCACTGAACCACCCAGGTGCCCCGATATTTTATTTTTCTAAAAAAATTTTTAATTAATCTTTATTTCACCATAGGGCTTGAACTCATAACCTTGATCTCATGATCAAGAGGCATATGCTCTACTGACTGAGCCAGCCAGGAGCTCCTAAATTTTGAGATTTTATTTTGTTTATTTTATTTAAAATTTTTAAGCAATCTCTACACCCAATGTGCGGCTTGAACTTACAAGCCCAACGTCAAGAGTTGCATGTCACCAACTGAACCAACCAGGTGTCCCTACCTACATTTTGATATTTTAAAGGGATATGCTTCTTAGGAAGCTAGCTATGAAACCCTGGAGAAGGAAAGGAGTCATCATTTTAGGTCCATGGGATTGTAGGTGTTTTATCAAGTCCTAAAGATTTGAATATAAACTTCCTAAGAGCAGAGACCCTGTCCGGGTTGTTGACCATTGTACCTTCAGAACAGAACATAGTTCCTGGAACATGGTAGACACTCCGCATCCAGGACTCATGATAAATATTTATTACATGAGTAAGTCAATGACCCAGCATGCCTGACTTGGCATTTAAAGGCATTTAAAGTGCTCATTTAAAGGCACTTCGCATTTGAACACAAAATGCTGCAACCTTGCAAACCCATGGCCAGAGTACCCTAAAATGGATTCAGAATTTAAGAAATGGGATCATTCCATAAAGACCACAATGGTCAGCTCAGGAATCTGGGTCACAGGAGATGCTCTCTATGTGACTAACAACTTTTCAACCTCAACTTCATATAATACGGAGAATCGTTAGCAGTTGAGGGCCAGTGGGGATGAATATCTCTGGCTCTGTATGAGTGTAGAAACCTGCCTGATGCTTTCCTTTGAATCCTACGAGTCCCTAGAGTTCTTTGGGAAATCCAAGTAGAACCTTAAGAGGAAGCTCTTGAAGTGCTTCTTACCAAAACAAGACAAACCAAAAAAAAAACCACCCAACCACACAAACAAAATATGCACGTTTTTATATTATTGCATAAAAAATGAAAAGGACTGTGACTGCATGTGTGCTGAGTTTGTGGAGCAGTTCTTTCCAAAGGAGTAAGTAGATAAACAAAGAAGACCCTACTGGAAATGGGGTATAAGTACAGCACAATGGATAGGTAGTGTCACTGCTTTCCAAGAGTTATTCTTCGGATCACTCCTTCACTCAAGCAGAAACATAGCACAGATCACACAAAACCCTTTTAACAGAGGCCCAAACACCTACCACCTACAATGGGCGCTAAAAATACAGTGAATTGTTAAGAGCACTGGGTTGGGCTCAAGCCCCCTGCCTCTGAATCTTGCAGGCAGCTCTGCCACGTGGCTGTCATGCCATCCTGGGCAAGTGACTTCATTCTCTGACCTTCTCTCCTCTTGAAACTGATGAAGGTAGGTTAAATACGTTTTTTTTCCTTTCAAGATTCACCATTCTTTTATCTCCTGAATGGGACATTTTGTCAAAAAGTTTCCTCCACTTTGGCTCTAAGAGTAACTTTTTAGAGGCTGTTCTGTAGCAAGAGAGAAATGGAAAAGATAATATTAATAGTTATAAAAACAAAATGGTTTACAGGCTTTAAAAAGTAGGATTGTTCGGGGTCCTTTATCCATAGAGCAAAATCCAGTGATGAGCTCATAATTTCCATTATAAATGGAGTACTTCTCGGTGTTTGTAAGTTAATTGGAACATTTTGCTTCGAATTGAATCCTGCCAAGAAGTTTTTCAAGAGCTTTTAGCGCAAAAGTGATACTCTATCATTTGGTAAGAAAAAAAAATACATCATGAAACACTGGTGACTTTGAAAACTGGGGACATACCTTCACAAGTCATTTAGAGAATCTTCACCTCCTGGTCTTGTTGAAAGCTAGTACTTGAAGCCAAAGGAAGAAAACTGAGGAACAGTCAGAGGGGACCAAGGGTATGCATGATTTAAAAAGTCAAAAAAGGAGAACAAGAAAGTGTACTGTGATTGATAAGAATTTAGTTTCTGGAGAGGAGCCCACCTGGATTTGAACACTCATCCTGCAAGTTCATAGTTTCATGAATGTCAGAGGGAAGAACTGAGGCAGGGCTCTCTTGAATGAAATGTCAAGGTTGGACTACAGAGAGAGAAAAAGACATGTCCTGTTACCATCTCCTTAAATTCTTAAGAGTAGTGTGAGCTTGAGAACCAAAGTAGAAATGCAATCCAACTTTGCAATCAGATGTTGGCCCAAGAGGTAGAGAAAATGGGGAAGAGAAATATAGCCTGTGGCAAGAATGGACTGTAGCCTAGCAGATGACTGGCCTAACTGGATGGTGCCCTTTGGAGACCAAGAACCATCCTGAGAACTTAAGGTTTTGTCTGGGTGGTCCCATTTCAATCAGGACAAATGATTTCTTTTATAGGGTTTTAGATGTTTATGGTATGAATTTCAAAATTTCAAAAGCTCAACATAGGCAATCCATCATTTGAAGAGGAACATTTGACCTTGAGTTCTAGTTAAAGAATTATGACAGACAAAATTGGTTGAAAACACTTTCTAGTTAAAAAATTCTATAAGTGACGGGTAAGATATAATGTACATTTTTTTTTTAAAGTAATGTCTATACCAAACGTGGGTCTCAAACTCACAACACTGAGATGAAGAGTTGCATTCTCCACCCACTGAGCCAACCAGGTGCCCCAAATACATTCCTTTTGAAAGCACAAGAATGTAAACTACACCCCCAAGGCTTAAAAACAAAGCATAACTAAAAGCCAGGTTGTTGGGTATATAGACATCTACTAAAACTTCCCTGGAGGTTAGAATGGTGAGGGTAACTAGTTGTTTGTTTGTTCTAACAGAAGTTTATGTATCATTAATATAAAATATTAGCTTCTGGTATGCAGCATAGTGATTTAAAAATTATATACATTATGAAATGCTTGCCACAATGAATGTATAGGATAACTAGTTTTTGATATCTAACCAGGGACAAGAAAGAAAACTTAGAACATGTGCCTCACTGGGATTTGGGATTGACATCCCTCATTTGGGTCCAGAATCTGGAAAGTTCTACACCCAAAGTAAAAGAATGGAATAGTAAAAATCTCTACCTATCAGGTTAATAGCAAGGAAATCTCTCTCCAACTGGGCTGTAGATAGGGGGGAAAAAGTTTGTACTGAGAATTTATACTGCAGGCTAATTCTTCCTGAGTTTTGATATTAAAAGCATTTGTTTCTACCACTGTAGAAAAAAATGTAAAATCACTACAGAAAGACTTGCATTCATCCTATTTTGAAAATTTCCACAGATTGGGGCACCTGGGTGGCTCAGTGGGTTAAAGCTGCTGCCTTCAGCTCAGGTTGTGATCCCAGGGTCGTGGGATCGAGCCCCGCATCGGGCTCTCTGCTCTGCGGACAGCCTGCTTCCTCCTCTCTCTCTCTGCATCTCTGCCTACTTGTGATCTCTGTCTATCAAATAAATAAATAAAAAATCTTTAAAAAAAAAAGAAAATTTCCACAGATTAAACTCTGAGGACAATGAGCTTACAATCTAAGATTTCAAAACATGTTAAGAAACAAACAACCAGGATAGAATCAGCAGATCCAGAATTGGGCCACACTCCAACATAAGAACCTCAGGTACAGAATTCTGACTAAGGGACAGATGGGTGGCTCAGTTGGTTAAGTATCTGACTCTTTTTTTTTTTTCTTTTAAGATTTTATTTGTTTGTGTGAGAGAGAGTGAACTAGAGAGAGAAGGATGAGGGGAAGTAGCAGAGGGAGAGAGAGAAACAGATTCCCCACTGAGCAGGGACTTGATCCTGAGACTCTGGGATCATGACCTGATCCAAAGGCAGACACTTAACCAACTGAGCCACCCAGGCGCCCAAGTGTCTGACTCTTGATCTCAGTGCCAGTCGTGGAGCCTACTTAAAAATAATAAAATAAAATAAAAGAGAGAGAAAGAGAGAGAGAGAGAGAATCCCAACTAGAGATGACAAAAGCAATGTATTTAAATAACTGAAAGTACAAAAGGGGAAATTTAAAAAAAAAAAAAAAAAGGAGACCCAGAAAAATTGGGCAGATCTTCAGAATCAAGTGAGCTATCTAGAAGGAAAAAGATTGTTGACATAAATGTTTAATTAATAGTGTGACAGGGACATAATTTTGCATACCTCCTTCTTTCATTCTCTCTTCTTTCTAATAGAGTTCTGGGGAATGTTCCTACTTGCAAACAAACAAACAACAACAACAACAAAAAGCAAAAACATTCTTAGCTTCCCATGTAAGTCTGGCTTTGTTACTAAATTTTGACCAGTGAAATAAAAGCAGAGCTTGTTGGCTAAGTTTCTAGGAACCATGCTGTGACTTTATTTTATTTTTTAAGAAGATTTATTTATTTTATTTGAGAGAGAGAGAGGGTGGGGGAGGAGGGACAGAGAGAGTCTTAAGCGGACTCCCCACTGAGCACAGAGCCCAATGGGGGGTTTGATCTCAAGACCCTGAGTTCAGGACTTGAGATTTAGAGCTAGATGCTTAATTGACTGAGCCACCCAGGTGTCCCTGTGCTATGACTTTACAAATGGAAGCCAAATGCTAAGATTACTATGGCCTCACAGAACTGCCATAACAGCACAAGAAAGCATCCTTCTGGATACCTTTTTATATGAGAGAGACAATAAGCCATTAGCCTTTTTTTTTCTTTTGGATTCTCTATTTCATCATTATTCTAGGTAAATTGAACAGCAGAACACAAACTGCTAAAAAAGAGAACTGATAAACCAACAGAGAGAAACAAGGACATTTTCTCGGGAGTGACAAAGAGAGCTAATGGGGTGGAAAATATGAGAGTGGAGTTCAGAACTTTGGAAGACAGAATGAGAAGGTTTTGCATGTATGCAAATGTTACTAAGGATGAGCACAGAGAGAGAGAGTTTGGGGAGCAGTAGAGGCATGTTAATGTGTGGGGAAGAAATGTTTGAAAAGATGATGGCCCACAGTTTCCTAGAACGTTGAGAACTCAGCTTCAGAAAGTATATCTCATGCTTATACATACACATAAATTTCTTGGTAAATTTCTTAGTAAAACAATGAAACACTAACACAGAGATCTTGAAAGCAACCAGGAAGCAAAGACATAGTGTCTTCAAGGGAACAAAGGTAGACATCAAAAGGCAATGGGAGGATGGAATACAATTTTCAAAATATTAGTAGAAACAAGACAACCTACGGTTCTATGCCTAGCTAAAGCATCCTTTAAATTTGAGGGGGAAACTGAGACATTTTTAATTCTACGAATCCAAACAGTTTGGACCTCTAAATCCTAGAAGAACTGCTGAAGGAAGCATGTCAGAAGAAAGTTGAACAGAGGGAGAAGGGAAATGACTGAAGGAATAGTGAGCAAATAACTTGTAAACATATGTGTAGACCTAAGTAAATACGCGCTATGGTCAATAATAAAAAATATTGCTGCTTAATTATGGTGTGCCAAACTTCAAGGTATAAGTCACTGGCTAACAATAACGCAGGAGACAAGTGAGGCAGACCAGAGTTAAAGCATCCTAGCCTTCTTGCATTTCTATAGAGGAAGGCAGACATACTGATTATCATTAGATCTTGCTACGTAAAATTTAAAGGGAAGCTCTGTGGTATTAGTACGAAAAGAGTAAATGTGTGGAGTTTAAACTTTTTTTTTTTAATTGACCTTTAAGATATTATGTCAGACCTGTGAGAACTATCATATATACAGAATTACAATAAGTGATAAAGCGAGCATAGAGAGCAGGAAGTAGGAATGAGATTGGTAAACAGATACAAATGTTCTCAGGTTTTTCATTGGTATTTTCATTTGAATTGATAAAAGTGCAATTCAAGGGAGAGTGTAAATAGAATACTTCTACCACTTCTAACTTTAGACTAAAAGAATTAAAAAAGGCGTCATTGACTAAGAGGCTAATAGAAGGCCAATGGATCCGTTAAAGGCTCCATCTCTGTGAAGCTGTAGAACACCTAAACCAGAACTGAAACCAGATCACCTCCAAAAGAACAGAAGTACATCCGAGGGTAGAATTCTCAACAAGACAAGAAGCAAAAAGACTAATAAATCAAGTACTTGTTTAAGAAAGTCAAGTAAAAGGACAAAAATGAACAGAACCAATGAGACCAATAGAAAACAAAGAGGACGATGATAGATTTAAGTCATATGTCAGCAACTATATTAAATAAAAATGCAGTTTGTCTTTTACAAAACAAAGGTAATAAAATGGACTTCTAAAAAAGTTCAATCCTGCTTCTCAGAGTCACAACGTAAATAAAGGAACCCAGAAAAGTTGAAAGTAAAAGGATAAGAAACATATGCAAAAATTAATAAAAATAAAATCAGACTAGCTATATTGATATCAACAAAGTAGACTTTATAGCACACATTAATATTGGCAATAGAGATATTTCACGATGATAAAGAAGCCACTTGAATAGAAGAATAGAGTAATTCCAAAATTTCATGCACCTAATGTATAGCCTAAATCCTAAGAGAAACTGACAGAACAAAGGGAGAAATGAGACAATACACCTCATGTGATACCTGGGTGGCTCAGGGGGTTAAATATCTGCCTTCTGCTCAGGTCATGATCCTGGGGTCCTTGGATCAAGTCCAGCACCAGTTTCCCTGCTCAGAGGGGTGTCTGTTTCTCCTTCTTCCTGCTCGGCCTGCAGCTCCCCCTGCTTGTGCTCTCTCTCTCTCTCTTAAATATAAAATCTTAAAAAAAAAAGATTTCATAAACGATGTACATGTGCTAGGACACAGATGGGAACAAGAAATAGGAAGAAGAGGCACCTTCTCCATCCCAGTGAGAAGACTGCCCAGTTAAGGGCAAGGCTGAGCCAACTCTGGAAGGTTAATTTCTAATTATCCAGGTGGAGAGAGTGGGGAAAGATATCCGAGTAAAAGGCACACTTGAGCAAACTCCCACGTGTACTGTTGCTGAAGGACGAGGGTACAGTGGTTTTTAAAAATCAGAAGCAAAAGAGGAAGGTCTTTCAAAGAATTCATCCCCTTGCCAGCCATCATCCTTCTCTTTTTGTTTTTTCCCAGCCAGACTGTGGGCTCTCTGATGAGAGACACCCTGGCCTGTGCATTTCATAACAAGCTTTTACCACCTTCTCCCAGCCTTTGGAATCACGATTTCTCTAGCGCCCAGCCCTGGGCCTGGCAAGTGTGTGCGGCTTGAATAAATGAGCTAGCAAGGAGCATCCTTTCCTGGGAATGATGTTTGCATCTGGGATCCCTGGGGTCTTTCCAACCCGGGACCCACTTGCCACCCCACCCAGACCCCAGCGTGCTGCTGTGTGGCCTCTCACAGCTGTTGTGTCCACCCGACCTCAGCTGTGCCTGCGTCATTGGGGGTGGGGGGGGAGCGAAGGGGGAGGGATGAAGGGATCCCCGTGTACCGTGCGCACACCGCCTTGTTTGTGATGGATTGTTAGCCCGAGTCCCCCGGGGAAAGCAGACTGCTCAGCCAGAGCTGCCCTTCGCGTTTCATGTTGTTGTGTTTTGTAGGAGGGCGGGACGTGGGGTGAAGGGTTCGGGTGGGGGAGTTCTGCCTGCAGCCTGGAAGGACGCGCCCACAGGTTGCTGCGCTCCGTGCCTCGCTCCCCAGGCAGCAAGGGAGGGGACCCGCGCTGTTCCTTTCAGCGCTGCCAGGTCCCTGAGCAATCGGGGGAACACCCCCTCTCTTTGCCAAGTGGGCAGTGTTTCTGCTGGGCCAGGCGAGGAAAGCGTGCTGAGTCACTTGGGACTGAAGCGGAGCCTGCTGCTTGGGCTGGGGAGAGGGAGGACAGCCCGGGTGCAAACAACGCAGACGAGTCTCCTGTCTGCAAACACGGAACCCCAAAGCGGCACCGATGAGCCTGTTTGCACCCCCGCGCTCAGACACAGCTTCCCTGAGTGCCTGTGCCACCCCGAGACCCAGGTCCCAAGGGCAGCCAGAGTTGTTAGCAGGCTTGCAGAAGATATATTTTTTTTAAAAAGGAGTGGGGGCTGTCTCCTCTCTTCCAAAGAAGAACAACAACAAAACCCCAAAGCAAAACCCTTTCTATCTCAGTCCCAGGATATGTCTGCTATTTTAAAAATTTTGTTTTTAGGGGAGCCTCGGTGGCTCAGGTCAGGATCCCAGGGTCCTGGGATAGAGCCCCACGTTGGGCTCCCTGCTCCTTGGGGAGCCTGCTTCTCCCTCTCCCTCTGCCTACCCCTACCCCTGCTTGTGTTCTCTCTCTGTCAAATAAATAAATAAAATCTTAAGAAAAAATTTGTTTTGTTTTGTTTTAAAAAATGATTGTTGGAGTGCCTGGGGAGCAGAGTCAGTTAAGCGTTGAACTCTGATTTGTGCTCAGGTCATGATCTCAGGGTCTTGAGATCAAGCCCCACAGTGGGCTCCCACTTGGGGTGGAGTCTGCATCAGTCTCTCTCTCCCTCTCCCTCTACTGCTCCCCACCCCGTTGCTGCTCACGTGCTCTCTCTCTCAAGTGAGTAAATAAATAAGTCTTTTAAAAAATAATTGTTACTTAATTATATGACTAAAAGAAAAACCAGAGTACGGGCGCCTGGGTGGCTCAGTGGGTTAAGCCTCTGCCTTTGGCTCAGGTCATGATCCCAGGGTCCTGGGATCGAGCCCCGCATCAGGCTCCTTGCTCAGCAGGGAGCCTGCTTCCTCCTCTCTCTCTGCCTGCCTCTCTGCCTATCTGTGATCTCTGTCTGTCAAATAAATACAAATCTTTAAAAAAAATTAAAAAAAAGAAAAGAAAAACCAGAGTATAAACATCAAGACTAAAATAAAATTTTGAAAGTTCTGGAAGAAAAAGCTTTCTCCACAGGTAAGAAGAATGTAGATGGAACAATATGCCACCTGGGGTTTAACTTCAGGTAGGGGAAAAAGTACTGACAGGACACAAGGAACACAGGCAATGAAGAGGCAGGACATTCCTCTGCCCTTCACCCTCCAAGTGCTCTCCTCTGCAGATGGCAGGGCTTGGCCAGGGCATCTCTAAATTTCTGAATGAACCAATCTCAAAGTCTACCGTGCAAAGGTTTGTGGTGCTGCTTTTAAAGGCCTCTCAGGTTTCTCGGACCATTTATTCAGGAGACTAAATCTGGCCATCCTCCCCTCTGCTCCCCAAAGGGACACCCCTACATAAAGGCTGGTGGGAAAGCAGAAGAGAGACAAGGGGTAGGGGTATCTGAAGCCTTGGAAAGGATAATGATCTGAAAGAATGAGGCTCTGATATCTGGGATCTGTTTCATGCTTTGACTCATTAACTCTGGGCATTCGCTTGTCCGGAGGTTTGATTTAATGATGTTGTGAGAACATCAGTTCGCACAGAAGGTCTGTTTCCGATGCCTCTGCCGAGGCCAGGGATGCCAGTGTCTAGTACTGAGGACAAATGGCATGGGCACCGTTAACAGTGGGAGTGGGACGGGAGGGAAACCCGGCTGCTTCGCTGCTGCTTGTCCCCTGGTTCCCCGGGGACCCGCAGGGTGAGGTTGGCTCTCCTGCCCTTAACAACTTCTTAGTGTAATCTGGCGACAAGTGGATCTGGGACTGGTTTTGGGTGCAAAGTGACTCGATGGGGTTCTGAGTTTCACTGGACGTGATTCTGGACCTCTGAGCATTCTAAATTGCAGAGAAACAGCCCTCTGCTCTTGGAAATCTGTGCAAAGGGAAATCCTCTACAGCCAGAGGCATGGCTGCTTGTCAATATGATTGATTACAAACTCCAGATCACACGGCTTCGAGTTCAAGTTCCCGCTCTGGTAATTCTTAGCTCTGTGTGTCTGGGTCACTGCTGCTTGCGGTTGTGCAGGCTGTTCTCTGCCCCAGGGAGTCAGGCCCCGAAGTGAAGAGTGTCTGAAATCCAGCCTCTACCCTGCTCCGTAAGCCTAGTGGCCTGGCCCAAGAGCTGCTTCCCCTGGGAAGAACAGAGACATCATTCACTTGCTAAACCATATGCCCTTGGGATGCACCCACTTGGAGGGACCTTTTTCTCTTTTGCAAAAAAGGCATCATATGACCTAATGAAGGGGTCGGGAGTGGCCTTGTGAACTTTGATGGTTCTCAGCTTCCTGGTCTGGGAAGGGAACAGAATGAAACGCACTTGGTGGGGTTGTGCCCTGGTGCGGGTAATCGAGGAGCCCAGGAAAGTGCTCTTGTACTCCTGGATAATAAGCGCTCAGTAAATAGCCCTTTTATTACGGTCCTCATAATCTCTAGCTTCGAGATTTGCTCTGAGGATGAGCTCTGTAAAAATCATGAAACAACAAGTGTGTGTTCCATTAATGTTAGCAGGGTTTTTGTGTGTGTGTGTGTTTTTTCCTTTTTACTCTGTTTTTCACGATGGTATCATGCTAAGGAGCAGAAACAATGGATGGATGAAATAAAAAAAGTTTTCTCTTTCTTTAAGATTCTATTTATTTATCTGAGAGAAAGCACACCTGTGGATGGGGAGGGGTAGAGGGAGAAGCAGACTCCCTGCTGAGCAGGGAGCCTGATGCAGGACTCGATCCCAGGACCCCTGTGATCATGACAGGAGAGGAAATCAGCCGCTCAGCCGACTGGGCCACCCCAGCAGCCACCAAGGGGCCCCTCGAGGGAGGTCCTTTCAGTCAGGGCCTGGGAGTCTCTTCAGGGTAGAGGTAGAACTTATGTTGGGCGCTTTATGCAGAGACGTTTGGGAAGGGGGAGGCATGAAAGGAAGCCAGGGCATGAAATGGAAATGTTTCTCTCTACTCTCACTATGTCTTAACCCATTAACTAAATATCTGGAAAAATCTTGAAGGAAGAGAAAAACAACCGTGCAATTGGGGCTTTTTTTTTTTTTTTTTTTTTTTTTTTTTTAATAGCAGTGGCTGGACATCGCTCAAGGGAGGCGCCTTATCTCGGGAGCCACGGCGCGTCGTAGAGCCCCGCTAAGGGTTCCGGAAGGAACGCGCCTGAGCTGTGGGCCGGCGGGCAGAGGAGCCGCAGCCGCGCTTGAGTAGAGAAGACCTCCTCCCCGCTTCTGCTGGTGGCATGTCAGCTAGGGGCGAGAGCCAGTGGCGGCAACGCGTGGATTGGTCACCATCGATTTCTCTTCCACGAGCCCCGTTCTGCCAACAAGACTGAGGCGTGTTCTTGTTTCTGTTGCCCGCTCCGAAGTCGGCTCCGTCTAAGATTGTAGACAGCAAAAGGATGCAGTTTTCTTCCTGGCTCTTAGGAGTAGGAGAAGCCTTGCAGCTTTCAACTCATCAAAGGCAAACATGAACACCCTTCTCTTTCCCATTTTTCTGCTTTTCGTTTTGCGTCTAGAATCTAATTATGCCTCTAACTGCCCGTGTGACCTTGGGCCAGTCACTTAATCTCTCCAAACTTTTTTTTTCTTTCCGTTTATTGTTTAAATGATAGAACTTCCCTCATACCCTTTCTAAGGTAGATCTTTCCCCCTGTTATTCTTTATGGCAATATCATTTTTATTTACCTTCTAGGACTTAGCAAAAGTTGCAACTAGCGTATGTGTTTATTATTATGTTATTGTTTAAAACGCTGCCTCACCTGTCTAGCAAAGGCTGCATCTGTGCTCTACCCTATTTTTAAATTAAGTTTTAAATTTTAATTCCAGTATAGTTCACATGCAGTATTTGATTAGTTTCCTGTGTACAATATAATGATGTGGCAATTCTGTACATGACTCAGTGTTCATCACAATAAATGTCCTCTTATCCCCATCCCTGATTCCGGGCCTCCCCCCACTCACCTCCTTTGGGGTATCAGTTTGTTATCTATAGTTAAGAGTCCATTGCTTGGTTGATCTCTTTCTCTTTTTTTTAATCTTTGTTTATTTGTTTTGTTTCCTAATTTTATATATGATTCAAATCATATGGTATTTGTTTTTCTCTGGCTGACTTACTTCGCTTAGCATCACAGACTCTCGTCCATCCATTTTTTAAAAAAAATATTTTATTTATTTCTTTGACAGACAGAGATCACAAGTAGGCAGAGAGGTAGGCAGAGATTGAGAGGAGGAAGCAGGCTCCCCGCCAAGAGAGAGCCCGACTCAGGACCCGATCCCAGGACCCTGAGATCATGACCTGAGCCGAAGGCAGAGGCCCAACCCACTGAGCCACCCAGGCGCCCTCGTCCATCCATGTTTTTGCAAATTACTCCGTACAAGATTATCTTGTAACATACAAGATGGAGCCTTAGTGCATAGGAAGTGCAACAATATAATGAATTGATCACATTCATTAAGTATATGGATTTTTTTGGTGGGGGGGGAAGGGTAAACTATTACATAAGTTTATGTATGTCATAATACATAAATACATAATACATAAGTATGTCATTATCATAGTCTTTATTTGCCATTGAATATTTATTTTCAGTCATTTTCCCCACTAGTTTGCTCTTGGGTTAAAGGGAAAGTCAGGAGAAAAACGTCCTGAATCATGTCATTACCACTTAGACTGTAAAAATCTAGGACCATTTTTAACCCAGAGCTATTTTTTGTGCGTTAAAGGACGTCACTTCTCCCCTAAGGTCCTTTTCTTCGCTGTCAGCCACTTAATTCTGCCCTGAGACATGAGCTTATTTGGTTAAGGTCTTCTCTCTCATGTGTAGGTAACATAGGATAGAGTGAACTCATTCACACATGACCATTCACTAACAACGTTCCTTAGGATAAGGAGGGCTGCTGTTCCCGAAAGCCACGAGCAGAGATCTGGTGGAAGAGAATCACACAGACACATAGCCGTGTCTTTATAAATAAGCAATGCATTCTGACATGAGGCTATGCTGTTCCGTGTATAGAGAAGAACTATGTTGGAGAGAAACAGAGTCTGCAGAGAGAGAGAATTCAGCTACCACCAAAACTGTCTCATTGTTACACGAGTCAGTTTGAAGCTATGGGATATATCTTCACTATAGAAGATTTTTCTTTTCCTTATTTTAAAATTTTACAACTGGGTAACGAAAGGGTCTTTTAAGTTTTGATTCCTGCCTCCTCGATGGAAAAATAGTCTGCCTTTAACCTTCTGCATCTTGAAAAGCAGATAACTATTTTCCACTTTAAATTCATAACATTTCCGGGGAGGCTGGGTGGCTCAGTTGTTAAGCCTCTGCCTTCAGCTCAGGTCATGATCTCAGGGTCCTGGGATCAAGCCCTGAGCTCTCTGCTCAGCAGGAAGCCTGCTTCTCCCTCTCCCACTCCCCTGCTTGTGTTTCCTCTGTTGCTGTCTTTGTCTGTCAAATAAATAAATAAAATCTTTAAAAAAATAAATTCATAACATTTCCATTTGCAAGATTAATGACAACAATGGAAGTCTTGGAGTTCCATTTCAGACACAAAATCTCGTACTATATAATGGAAATCAAATACAGCCACAGCCTATCAGATGTTTGCAAATAGGGGCAACAACCAGAAACCACAAAGAATAGCTTCAGTTTATTACATCGTTGCAATATTTCAGCCATTATGGTGGGTATTTGCAAGCGTATATGTTTTTTAATCCTTCTTCATAAGTTATTCTTGAAGACTGAGTCAGATAATACCCCATAAAACACTATTTCTAACAGATACTGAAACCCCAAATCTAGTTTACCAAAATCCATTCTCTCTCTTCTTTCAGTAGCAGAGTTGTAGCTGGACTCCTCCTTACGTACTTAAGAAAAACATTTTGGTTCTGTACCTACTCTTTTTCTCTGCCTCCTAACGAAGGAGATGAAGCTGGATCTAGCAAACTTTGAAGCTTTGTCTTAAGGATGACGTCACAGCTATCATCCTCGGTCTCCGAGTGACCATCAGGAGGAGAGCCTTGGACACTCATGTGAGTGAGCAAGAAAGTTTTTTCTCCTTTGAACCACTGAATTTTATTTTTTTAAGATTTTTATTTATTTGTTTGACAGAGAGAGAGAGAAAGATCACAAGTAGGCAGAGAGGCAGGCAGAGAGAGGGGGAAGCAAGCTCCCTGCTGAGCAGAGAGCCCAATGTGGGGTTCGATCCCAGGACCCTGGGATCATGACCAGAGCCGAAGGAAGAGGCTTTAACCCACTGAGCCACCCAGGTGCCCTAAGAACCACTGAATTTTAGAGAATCTTTTTAAAATTGCAGTTATCATTCTTCTAATAGGAATATTAAAGAAAAGTTCCCAACATATAGAAATCACTGAATAATTGCTAGTTATCATGACTTTATTACTAGGAGTAATTATCTTCCCAACAACCCTGTTTTTAATAACAATTACAGTAGGCAACACGGTGAACACTGGAAAATTGTGTGCAATATGAGACAATAATTTCTAGTGAATGAAAGAATAAAGTTCCGTGGAGGAGATGAACATTTTCCTTGTTATTTTAATTACTGATTTGAAATCTCTATTATTTTTAATAATTACATTTTTTCTCTGTTCTGCAAATCGTTATGATAATGGGAAGCCGAAAATAGCAAATGCGGTTAAAAGTAGAGGGACTCATAATGAAACGTGTCTGAGGAGGGAAGCTTTTAATTCCAGCCTTAAAATTCCCCACAGAGGACGCGTCCAGTAAATCTTAATTCTAAGGGGATAGGAGAGGAAACATTGGCTTGCGTTTCTTCTAAATCCTTGTGGCGAGTGTTGGGCCATCTCAAGAAAAGATGCGAGCGCTTCTGATCACTGTGTGTGTGGGTTAGAGCCAGGAGACGGAGGAAGAGTTCTGTATTCCAATGTGGACTACTCTGGAGCGCCGGATGGCTCAGTGGGTTAAAGCCTCTGCCTTCGGCTCGGGTCATGATATCAGAGTCCTGGGATCGAGCCCCGCATCGGGCTCTCTGCTCAGCGGGGAGCCTGTTTCCTCCTCTCTCTGCCTGCTGCTCTGCCTATTTGTGATCTCTCTCTGTCAAATAAATAAATAAAATCTTAAAAAAATTAAAAAAAAATAAAATGTGGACTGCTCTGTCCATACTTCAGTGAGCCATCCTCTCAGATCCTATCAGTTTTCCTCATCATGCCACCCCAAAACAGTCGAGGCTAAAGCTAAGACTTAAAAAGGAGAGGAAATAATTGATTGGAAACCCTCCAAAAGGAAGAATCGGGTCATGGCCTTTCCGAGCAGGCCTGCCTTTGTCTGTCTCCCCCTTTCTCTACAACGGTGCCACCTCGGATCGGTCCAACAAGCTCTCCATATACTGAAAATCTGCATCTCATTTCTGCTGAAATATGTTTTCAATTTAGGATTTGAGTTTCCAGATTGACTTGTGAACATCTAAAGGACTCAATGTCACCGTGACATAATGTTCCCCAAAGGCCAGTTGGCCGTCAGCAAAGAAATGGGCAGTGATTAGCTGGCTGTCAGTGGTCAAAGGTGCTGATGGGACCACAGAAAGCAACGTGGGAAAGCTGAGAAGGAAAGAGGGGGAGACCCGGGGTGTTGTGGGGGAGGGGAAATGGCACAAGGGCAACTTTATAAGCTAAAAGGATTGTTAGGAGATGAAATATGAAGGACTCGATGGGCAAAAATGGAAATTTTGCAGATAATTTGGACCGTGTTTAAAGGACCATGTTAAATAGAAAAATATCTTAAGAAACAGGTTTTCAAAACAAGGGATAGCAACCAGAACAAAAAGGAAAGGTAATCCACATCTGAAGGTATTCCATTCACACCAAGGCCAGGGGCTAATCGTTATGGAATGCTTCTAAAAATCATGATAATAAATATTTAAAAGCTGCCATCGCCGAAGATCTGTTTACACGCCACTCATTTCGCCAGCTTTTAGTTTAGATCCTCTCGAATGATCACTTGGGGGAGTATCACTCCCCTGCTTTAGAGGAGAAAACATAAAAATAAACAAGTCTAAAGCGTTGTAACTCCGCTCTGCTTCCGCTGTATTCTCTCCTCCCTAAAACAATAATTTGACTGAGACAATGTGGAAAGGTGGAAAGGACTGTGTAACTCAGGATGCGCAGAGAGTGGGGGAGGGAGCCAGGCTGTTAAATTGATTTTGTGAATGATGAAGATGATATTAATGGGATGTGTTTAATTTATTAATGTATATAGGAATCCTCCTCCCCTCACATACCGACCCTGGGAGCCACTTCATTTTTCCTCTTCGGCCCCTCTCTGACCCCCCATCTGGCTGCCCATAAAGCAGTCATTCCCCATATCTCTAAGGAGGTGCTCTGATTGATTCATTGATTTTAGGGACAGCTGTGTCCAAAATCTGTCTCTTACATAACTGAGAATCGTGAAAAGAGTTCATTTTGTTTTTGTGCTATCTACGGGAAAGTGGCCTGGAGGAAGACAACCCTTTTCCAGTATGTGATTTGATTTTTGTTCTGTGAGAAAAGAAAGCTCAGCAAACTTTTTTGTTCAACATTTGTGTATTCAGCACTGGATGTATACACCATACACACACACACATAACAGAATTTTTCTTTCTTTCTCTTTCTTTCTTCTTTCTTTCTCTCCCTCTTCCTCCCTCCCTCCCTCCCTTTCTTCCTCTTTCTTTCTTTCTTTCCTTCTTTCCTTCCTTCCTTCCTTTTCCCTCTCTTCATTCCTTCCTTCCTCCCTCCCTCCCTCTTTCTTTCTTCCTTTTCTTCTTTCTTTCTTTCCCATTAAAAGCCCCCTCAAGGAGCCACTCTCGGAAAAATTAGAAAGTTACAAACTTTACATAGGTGCCCTCACGATCCCCTTTAAAGTCTTTTTTTTCTCTTATCCTTCTAGCCCCCCAGCCCTATTCCATTTCATGCTGGTTTGAGTTTCTTGAGAGTGGGTTTGTATTTAAATAAGAATGAGATTGAGTTGGACAGAAAGTTTGAACCCAAGGACAAGTTGTTCTGGAATTATATCGAATACTGTTTCTTAGTAGTTGTGTGACTTCAGTTTTAACATCTCTGAGTTTTGTCTTAGCTGTAAACATGGGGATAATAAAGCTTTCCTTTCAAAGTCCTTAAATAGATCTTATGTGAATGGGCTTAGCTTTTTCACAAGTAGCAACTTCTCAATAAATAGTACTTTACATTTTTAAAGTCTTAAAAAAACCTTTAAGGGTCCAAGAAAGTAAGCTATAATGATGGAGTAGTGCTCTGCAGGGAGTGTATCTGTGGAAGAATTTTCTTTTCCTTCTTTTTCTTTTTTTTGGGGGGGGGAATTTGAATTCAATTTTTTTAAAGATTTTATTTATTTATTTGACAGAGAGAGAGAGCACAAGCTAGGGGAGTGGGAGAGGAAGCAGGCTCCTGCCTAAAATGGTTAGTGACCCTTCGCTATTGACTTTCCACTTGTCCCATGGTTCTGAGACGGTTGGTTTAATATGCATTTTATAGGCCAGGTATTGGCTTTAGATCGGACTCTCACAATAGCCCCAGCAAAATGCTGTTCCTATTTTGCAGATGAGAAAATTGAGGCTCAAGTTTATACTGATAGCAAGAGTGATGGTAGAGTATTGCTATATAGTTTATTCCAAGACTTTTCTAAAAACATTTTTGAAAAGATTTTATTTATTTAGCTGAGAGAGAGAGAGCAATCAAGTGAGCGAGCACAAGTAGGGGGAGGGGCAGATTGAGAGGGACAAGCAGACTCCCCACTGGGCAGGAAGCCTGATACAAGACTGGATCCCAGGACCTTGAGATCATGACCTGAGCCGAAGGCAAACACTTAGTCATTGAGCCACCCAGGCATCCCTGGAATTTGAATTCTTACTCAGAACTAATTCTTGCTTCCCTCTGCCCAATAATCCTTTCAAGTATAACATAGCCCTTGCCATGTGATAGGAATTAATTGTTAACATACGTGGCCCACTGTTAGGTTATCCATTTCCTGAAAGTTGGGATTATGCCTTTTTTATTCTTTGAGGTTCTACAGGACCGACCTATATTATTGGATACTTACTTCTTGTAGTCGGTGTGTGAATTGGCTTGATGCCTCCCACTCTTCTGAGAAGTTGTAGAAGCCAACTTTTAGCCCCGGTCCCTGGCTAACTTGCCTTTTTGAGAGTTGCAATGAATGCACTTTTCTAAAGTATACGGATGTCTTCCTCTTTCTTACAATTAGAGTGCTTTTCTAATTAAAAATGACAGTGGCACCTGGGTGGCTCAGTTGGTTAAATCTAACTCTTGGTTTCCACTCAGGTAGTGAGCTCATGGATCATGCGATTGTACCCCATGTTGGGGGAGGGGGGTCGTCTGCACTCAGTGGGAAGTCTGCTTAAGATTCTTGTCCTCTGCTCACATACTCACATGCTCACTTTCTCTCTCACCCTCTCTCTCTCTCAAATCAATAAATAAAATTTTTTTTTAAATGACCAGTTCTTGCCCTAGGCTGGACAGATAGGATACCTAACACCTGTATGAGATGGAGCTCATAGAACAGTGATTTTGTCAACCTATCTGCAAGTTATTATGTTTTGATTATCGACACAAATGATTATTTCCCCCAAGGAATTCACTGGAACAAGTGACGGAAAAGTGAATGCATTTTCACCATTGCTCAGAATTTATAGTTCAGGTTTCAGGTTTTCCTTCATCCTTTGGCAACAGAAAGGAACACAAACAACACAACCAACACCCAAACAAAATAAAATTGGTTGAGTCCGTCCTCAGCTTGTGTCTGTTGGGATGATTACCTCAGGGAGTGATAAATGTCACCCAATCCCATATTCTCCTGTTTGCGATTTTAGCTTCAGTAATTCTATTCTCTGCATCTCAAATCTGCTTACTCAATCTGACTTGGAAAAAAAAAGAAAAGATCCTCACAGTGAACCAATGAGTTCATCTGGTCCATCTGCTTCCTTCGCTTTCTAAATCTTCACTTGCAGATATGTAAGTTTTAATTGCCAAGACGTGAGAAATATCTTTAACTTGGACATTCTGACCAGAAGATACACTAGGGAAATCATATTCTCCCTAACAATTTTTTTTAACAGATTTTATTTATTTATTTGAAAGAGAGAGAGATAGCCAGAGAGAGCATGAGCGGGAAGGAGAGAGAGAAGCAGGCTCCCCACTGAGCAGGGAGCCCCTTGTGGGCTGAATCCCAGGACCCTGGGATCATGACTGGAGCTGAAGGCAGACACTGACTGAGTTACCCAGGCACCCATCTGCCTAATAAAGTTTCTAACTAAAAGGTTGTCCTGCGATGTGTTCAGTGTGGACATATAAACTTTTTCCTAATGAGTCTTCCTTATGTGAAATAACTGAGTATTTAATATTGCAGATATTTTTTTGGGCTTAGTCTCATTATACAAGCTTTATAGTACTAAGGAGCATCGGTGATACTTTTAAGAAGTTATCTGTTTCAAACTATAATAGCAACCCCTGCCCATTATGACCTTGAAGTGAACACGGTGAAATGTTGAGTCTGAGTTTCGTGGGTATCAGGCAGCCCATACTCTATAATAGCATGACTTTCAAAAAGCTCCTTCCTTTTTTATCCTCTCTTCCCACCTGCCTATTCCAATCAGCCCTACTCAATAGAGAAAACTTTCTGTCCTTTCAAAGTTAAAAGCTACTCCTATTCTTTTGGCTCTGGACCCCTCTGGATGACCAAGTTTTGTTAACGTCTCCGAACTGGGTCCCTTCTGAGGAAGTTCTTCAGAGGTCAGAGGCTAATGGTATCAAGCATAGGGCTGTCTGGTTTATTGTAAGGGTGTTTGTTAAGATCTAGATCTCAGATAAGAGTGGAGTTGCACTAGCTGGGAACGGAACTGGTTTCCAATACAGCACAGCGATTCCTAGAAGGAAGCCAAGAGCAGGAGAGCCATTGAACACATGTTAAGTTGTAGTTGGTTTTTCCTTAAAACTGTTAGATTGCCAAATACCATCATTTCATGAGAACCAAACCTTGAATTATAGGTAAAAATAAAACTCACCTCCAGATCTTAATCTACAATTAAGCTGAACAGCAAATCAGAGGGCTCGGAAGGAGCTGTGAAGCAAAACAAATGAGTTTCCAGTTCCCTGACTTTAAACCCATACTCCCTGGATTTGGAGGTCAAAGCTCACCACTCAAGGTGACACCTCATATTTTATTTAAGCACATTTCTTCTAAGGAGCTGAAAGCACCTGGCAGACATGAACTCCTTTGTGCAGTCAAAGAAAAGACAGATACCACCAAGTGAGGAACTACAAAGCTCCGAGTCCTTTGGTCCATTCAGTTGAATAATATTGATTTTATCTTCACATTACTTTGCTTCTTATGTACACTTTCAAGCTGATCTATTACTTTAGCCAAGGGCCTGATTTACAGAAGACAGCTTTATCTTCTTGAAATCTTTTCTTTACAAGGGACCTCAGAGTTTCCTCAGGGTCATCACAAAGTCCCCATGCATGAGATTGTGTTCTGCTAATATTTGTTCTCATCGTCCCCCTAAATTTTATTTTCACTGATCAAGGACAATCTTGATAATGTCCAACTGTCAACTGAGGAGAAAGCCTTCAGAAGAACACGGAGAATAATTCCAATATGGTCAAAAAATGAGGAAAAGTGTTTACGGTGTTACTGTAGCTCAACCTCTTCATGTTACTGATGGGGAAACTAAAACCCATAGAGTTCCAAATTTTTTATTCTCAGGAGAAAAAAGAAAAAAGAAAAGAAAAGGAAAGAAAAGAGAAGAGAAGGAAAGAAATACTCTGTGTTTATGGTGCAACTGTCCTTTGTTATTCCAACCTTAGAGGAAGTCCTGGCTAGGGCATTAGCTAGTCTGGGAATGACTACAGTTCTGGAACTACCTTGCATCGTCAGCATGGTCCTGGGTGACCTGCGCTTCAGTACCTTAAACCACAGCCATGACTTCCAGCTCTAAATGATGAGAGTAGTCTGATGTTCCTCCCTTGGATCCTCTGACTATATTTTGTTCTGAATCAGGTATGGCCTTAAAGCCTAAGGCTCATGTGGAGTCGGTGACTCACGTCTGGCTGGCTTTTTCACACGTCACCTCACCTCAGTTGTTACACTGGTTGCATTTTTTTTTTAAGGCTTCCAGGTACTTTTTGGGCACATCATGGAGGAAGGGCCAGAAAGTATTTGTTGCCGTGGATAGCAGGTCATCCTTGACCCAGCTTGACTGGTTCCTGGGATCCCAAGGGCAGACCACAACATTCTTCTGTATCTAGCCATTCTCTCAGAAACAGGGTGAGTTATTTCCTCCACGAAGCCCTACCTGACCTCCGTAAGCTGCTTCAAAGCCATTATGGTTCCAACCACATTGCTTAGTCGACACTGGCTCTTGGGTTGTTTATTTTTGGCATGTGTCTTTTGCACCTGTCTTATCTCCTCAAAGACTCTGTGAAGCCCGTAAAGGAGGGAACTGTGTCTCTTGTGTCACCGTCTGTGTCTACTCTGCTGCTGGGCATGAAAGTAGATGCTTACAGTAGTAGATCAAAGGCTGTAGTTACAAGGAAAACACTTCTTCCTCGGTTTTGTCCTCTTGCTCAGTTCCTTCCCACCCACTGTGATGACGGTTGCTTGAGTGGGACTAATACTAGAGTAACTTTACGCTGGTTTATTCATGTACCTTGAAGTTTCATTCTCAAAATCACACTGTGAGAAAAATGCTATTACCCCTAGCTTTTAAACGAGAAGGTGAAGGTTCACAGGGGGGTAAATAACTTGCCTGGAGCCATATTGGCAGCAAATGGCAGAGTAGGCAGCCAAGACAGGATGTAGAGCGCTATACTGAGAGTGCTTCCCCTAGTCCTTGATGTCTCCTTGTCCTCCCTAAGATAATGTGACAGCAGTGCATTTCACAAACTGCTCCGTGAAAAATGCTATGATTAAACCCAGGTGTAGACAGGACACAATCATAAAGGAGATGTCGTTTCTGTTGGCTACTAGTGTCTTACTTTTGGGAATTTTCACCCTTAGTTATTCTCTTGTCTGGAGACACTCAGGGTTTCTCAGTGTCCTCATGCTCTCAACATCCTTTCTCGTCCCTCCTACCCCGCGTACCCACAGCCCTTAAACTCACTGACTTTGGAGTACAGGTGACCGCCAAAGTGTATTTCTTCTTCTACAGTCATCTGTAATTCTCAGGTGGAGAACGTTACACAGAAGAGATGGTTTTTGGCTGATTCAGACATATCGTGGAGAATGCGGGGGTGTCCAAAAGCAGCCCCTGCCTCCTATTTTCCCTCACACAGAGCCACAAGATAAAAATAAAAATTTGGGAGGAGAACATTGTCCCGGAGGCAGATTTCCAAAATCATATCCTGGTTTTCTAGGTCTCTGGATCATTCTGCCACAGCAGTAGTCTGTGCAAAATTGTATAGTAGTAAAACCTACAGGTTGTGAGTAAACCATGTTAGTGTCCCCAGGTGGGCCTAATCCAAAGTCCAGATGCTCTCCTCAGAGCAGCTCTATGGTAACAGCGAAATAAACAGGTGCAAGACAGGTGCTGTGGGATAAAGACTGCCTCAGCTAGGGAGCTGCACAGGGTATGGAAAGATCCAAAGGAAAATAATAGCTCCTGCCATGCCAGTCTTCCATATTTTTCCCTATTAAGCTGTTTTACTTAGGACTAAAAGTAAAGTAAATCCAGCAAGGCTTTCTGGTTGAGAATTGTACCCAACTCCAGAAAATCCTTTGTTAATTTTTTACTCAATTATTCAACTTAGATTACTTTTCCTCACTCATCATTTCCCTCCAAATTCATCTGATTTGTATAATTTGATTGCCTCCACAGCATCTACTCTGTTCCTTATAGGCTCAGAGGGATTGGGATCAGGACAGGATTAATCCGCTCCTACCTTCAGGGGTTGGTTCTTGTCGACATGACCTTGAACATGTCCACTCCTCCCTACTAAAATGATTGGTTCATAGATAAGTGTGTAACCCAGGCTTCTTTCAGTTTCTGTCTAGGGTTAAGATATAAGTAAGTTCAATGGTCCCTTGACTTTGGTTCATTGGTTATGGTAGAGAATCAGCATCTTTTTCTCGACAGTGTGCAGATGTAAAGGCTAAGATGGCTATAGATATTTTGCTATAATAAAAAGTGTCAATCTGGGGACGCCTGGGTGGCTCAGTTGGTTAAGCAGCTGCCTTCGGCTCAGGTCATGATCCCAGCGTCCTGGGATCGAGTCCCATATCGGGCTCCTTGCTTGGCAGGGAGCCTGCTTCTCCCTCTGCCTCTGCCTGCCACTCTGCCTGCTTGTGCTCACTCTCTCTCTCTCTCTCTAACAAATAAATAAATAAAATCTTAAAAAAAAAAAAAGTGTCAATCTGGAAACAAAGTCTATAAGAAGTCTATAAGAAGAATAGTGAAGAAGAGGTAATTTTAGAACAGTGGAACTAGAGCCTGGATCAAACTATACCTGTAGCTATAATTGGTTTTTTTTATTAAAAAAAAAATCTTTATTGTTTAAATCTATTTGTCAGATTTTTCTATTTCTTATTATAAAACTAATGCTAAATGATAATCCATATATCATAATATATTGATAATTCTACCTCAAAAAATATATATATATTAGTGTTTTGTCCTTTAAGATAAATCTTATATACAGGAAAATGCAATGATTTTGAGTGTACATTTGGACAATGAGTATACAGTCATATAAATAAGTTTTAAATCAAGATTGAAATAGATTGAGAGAATGGCTGCAAACTCTTAGAATCCCAAGATGGGGGCACCTGGGTGGCTCAGTGGGTTGAGCCTCTGCCTTCGGCTCAGGTCATGATCCCAGGGTCCTGGGATCGAGCCCTGCATTGGGCTCTCTGCTCAGCAGGGAGCCTGCTTCCCCCTCTCTCTCTGCCTACTTGTGATCTCTCTCTCTGTGAAATAAATAAATAAAATCTTAAAGAATCAGTCTCTCTTAAAAAAAAAAAAAAAAAGAATCCCAAGATGGTCATATGAATGAACCTGAGCTATCCTGCTGGATGATAGGAGGACACCTGGAGGGAACCAAGAAAACCTAGCTTTGAGCTGGCAAACAACCAGACACATGAAAGGGCCCTTCCTACAGGATCCAAATCATACAGAGCAGTATGTATGAAAGATGTGTAAGATCAGCTGAGCTCGTCCAGAGGACTAAAATCATACAGCTGACAGAAAAAATCATGAGCTAAATAAAGTGAATTTTGTTTCAAGCTATGAGGGTTTTTTTTTTTTTAAATTTATTATTTATTTGACAGACAGAGATCACAAGCAGGCAGAGAGGCAGGTAGAGAGACAGGAGGAAGCAGGCTCCCCGCCGAGAAGAGAGCCCGACACAGGGCTCGATCCCAGGACCCTAAGATCACGACCCCAGCTGAAGGCAGAGGCTTTAACCCACTGAGCCACCCAGGCACCCCCAGGCTATGAGGGTTTGCAGTGGTTTGTTGCACAGTGAAAACAAACTGATGGAAAAGTATGGACGTTCCCCTTACCTTGAGAAGTCTCCTCATGCCCCTTTTCTGTCGAGTCTTACCTTACCATAAACTACTCTTCTGATTTCTTTTTTTTTTTTAATATTTTATTTATTCATTTGACAGAGATCACAAGCAGGCAGAGAGACAGGCAGAGAGAGAGGAGGAAGGGAAGCAGGCTCTCCGCTGAGCAGAGAGCCTAATACAGGGCCTGGGATCATGACCTGAGCCGAAGGCAGAGGCTTAACCCACTGAGCCACCCAGGCGCCCCTACTCTTCTGATTTCTATCCCTATTATTTATGTCTGTCTTAGACTTCATAGAAACAAATTCACATATGCTTCTTTATGTCTGACTTCCCTTACTCAGTATAATGTTTTTGAAATCCAAATTTTTGTGTTTTTGTTCCTTTCATTCGTTGCTGAGTAATGAATGTGTGATTGTGTGACTGTATGATAATTTGTTTATCCATTCTCCTTGATAAACTTTTGGGTTGTTTTCACTTATTCAATTCTGTCTCTCTCTTTTTTTTTGAAGATTTTATTTATTTATTTGTCAGAGAGAGAGCGGGAGCGAATACAGGCAGACAGAGAGGCAGGCAGAGGCAGAGGGAGAAGCAGGCTCCCTACCGAGCAAGGATCCCGATGTGGGACTTGAACCCAGGACGCTGGGATCATGACCTGAGCCGAAGGCAGCCGCTTAACCAACTGAGCCACCCAGGCATCCCTCAATTCTGTCTCTTAATCAAGCAAAATTTTTGTTTGTTTTTTGATTATTTGTTTGTTTGTTTTTTGCCTGCTTGGTTGAAAGCAGCTACTAGAATTAACTATTAGAAGCTCCTTCTGGATTTATTTTAGCAACTCCCTAGCAACTGGTTTCTTTATAGGGACATTACTCTATCAACCAGAACAGTAAATCACACAAATAGTAAGTGGTTTTAATATCTAAGTCTTAGTCAGACTTTCAGTCCATTTTTCTTTCCATGCCATAATCTGAACAGTAGGAACATAATCCTGATAACAGAGTAAGCAAGAAGGAAGCAGGGCACTGAGATCTTTTTTGTATGTTGTGTAAGCTGTTAATGCTTGAAAAATCTCTGTTTTACTGGGCCATCATTTTTACTTCTTCTCTATGACACTCTAAAGTTACTGTCCCCAGAGAGCTTTGTAATTCAAGCCTTGGTGTTTGTTTCAAACTAAAAAAAAAATATTTTTTCTTTTTGTTGTGAGCTTTTATTAGTTAATTTCTAAAATACATACTGTTCAGATTCTTTACCTTATTACCTCTTCCAATTGCTTTATTCTAGAGAGAATTCTTTATCCATAAAAAGTTTAGTCTGGTGCTAAACCCTTGGTTGGGGCTTGATCAATGGTGTCTTTGCTTTCTTTTTCCTTCTGCTGAATGCAAAGGCAGAGTTAAGGACCAGTGGATGTGTTCATAGGACATATATGTGGTGGGAATAAAAGTATTTCTCACTATGCTCAGCTTGAAGAAATAATGCACCAACCACAGCTGGCAAACCAGGTGGCCAATTCCGCAAAAGGTAGATGAATAGAGTTTATTTACAGCAAAACAAAAGGCTTGGACTTAACAACCCACAAGCAATTTTAGGGTGTTATGAATTCTTACTCATTTTCTTTGCCTATGAATCGTCGTTCGAAGGAATATCATCCTAATATCTGGATGCCAGTTTGATGAAAAGATTCTACATGGATGGCAAGAAAATAAGGATATACTGATAATCAAATTTCTTGGGGAATAATAACATATTTATGTTGAGTTTTAGGGTTATTACACTCTGTCACTTTTTTTTTTAAAGTTTTTATTTATTTATTTGATAGAGAGAGACACAGAGGGAGCATGAGTAGGGGGAGATGGAGAGGAAGAAGCAGGCTTTCCATTTAGCAGGGACCCTGATGTGGGACTTGATCCCAGGACCCCAGGATCATGACCTGGGCTGAAGACAGACGCTTAATGACTGAGCCACCCAGGAGCCCAGTTTTTGAGGGACTAAGACATTTCCTGCCCTGTACCTGCACATATTCTTCATAGGCAGAAACGGAAATTCTATCTTAGTGTTTGATTTTTTCATCCATCTAGAGAATAAACATTATCTCTCTGCTGATAAAAATAAAAGAGATTTCAGGATTTACCATAATGGATCTTAAATGAGTATAAATACAGAACAGATATGGGTGTCCCCAGATGCTGGGTCTAGTAGCACCCTGGCATGCCTTTCCCTCTCAACCCTGCCTGCAGACTGGTCTCATGACCTGGTTAACCCTAATCTGATGGCATGGGGACTGGGAAAACTCATTTGAGGCCACTCTCTCAGTCCTTTGATTTTAATGGAAATAACCCTGTTTTGTTTTGTTTTGGGGTGTGTGTGTGTGTGTCTGTGAGTGAGTCCTTGAGCAACATCACAGTGGGGGTTTGAAATGAAAAGTGGAGAGAAGTATAGAAACCAGGGCATCTCTCTGATTGGCTGTGTTATGCCACCAGTGGAACACAAATAAGGTGAATGGGCAAAGGAGAGATGAACTATAAAGAACATTTGAGGAAGAGCCTTCATCTTGAATAGATACTCCTTCATGTTTGCTGCTAAGACCTAAATGATTTTTTATATGCCTAGGAATTCTTTTCTTTGTGCAAAATGAAATATGTTGAAGTGTATTTATGTCATAGAAGAATGATCAAAGGAAATATGTCTTCTCTCAAATTAATAAAAGAACTCATTATACGATTTAATGAAAAGTAGACATGTTCTTAATTAATATCTCCTCATAGAGTTGCTAGACTAAATGATACTATTCATTCACTCAATCAGTTAATGGCTGAAGCCCACAGTGTTCTGAAAGCTCATGACTGGGAGGCTTTCGTCTAGGTGCCTACACATCCTGCTCCTATCAGATGAGCTGAATATTTACCAATTGTCAAGCATGGTGGCTCCCAAACTTGTTTATGCTAACCCTTTAGAGTTATTATGTAATTTATTATTTTTTGTAAAGATTTTATTTATTTATTTGACAGAGGCAGAGAGAAAGAGAGGAGGAAGCGGGCTCCCCGCCGAGCAGAGAGCCCGATGTGGGGCTCTCTCCCAGGACACTGGGATCATGACCTGAGCCAAAGGCAGAGGTGGCACTGAGCCACCCAGGTGCCCCTCCATTATGTAATTTAATTAAACATCAATAAAACCAAGTAAATGTGAGTGTGGAAGAAGAGATTGTTTCTAAGAAAAATAAGCTCTGTGCTTTGCAAAGCATGGATGTTCTAACACCATTAAAAAATGCTGCAGCATATAGATGGACAAGACAACCATTAAAAAAAAAGTGTAGGACAAATTGTAAATCTATAATGTCTCTGCACTTAGGTTGCTTTGCAAGTGTCTTTCTGCAGATTCTGCTCCAACTTAAAAGCAAATGTAGAAATCTCACAAATGCATTGCAGTGTGGTTTTCATAAGAGAGATGATGCAGATTTCAAATCAGTGAACCTGTGTTCCAAGAAATGTCTTGGTCTTACATAAAAAATTTGACTAATTTTAGGGGCCCCTGGGTGGCTCCATGGGTTAAATGGCTGCCTTCAGTTCAGGTCATGATCTCAGAGTCCTGCTCAGCAGGGAATCTGCTTCTCCCTCTCTTGCCCCTACCCACTGTTTGTGCTTTCTCTCTCCCCCTCTCAAATAAATATATAAAATCTTAAAAAAAAAAAGTTTGGCTAATTTTAAAAAGTTTTGTTAGATTAAATATTAAGTATTTAATATTTACATGTTTATGTATTTAATATTTTTATTTACATAAAATCTACATGTTTAATATTTATGTATTAAATACTTATGTATTTACATATTTACCATCACTCTTTTTTATTGTTCTTTTCTTTAACTGACCTTTTGACAGTTATTATGCATTTTAAGATCAGGAGTCTTCTACAGTGTAGTGTTTTTCTTTTTCTTTTTTAATCCTAACAGCAATGCTATGAGCAATATAGGACAAAATTATTATAATTTAGATGTAAATTGGAGTCTCATTGCTCAGAAATCTAAAATTGTCTAAAAATTGTCTAAAAAGACAAATCTTAAAATTTGTCCTCAGCCCTACCTTCTATAATCTATTAAAATTTGAATTAAAAATTCAAAGGTGTTCATCTCATTTCTTATGATTAATAGCTTCTCTTGGCAGTCTCTATTTGGAGCCCTAAATCCACAAGTATGCCTGGTGCGGTAGCCACTTTTCATTCATTATCCTGGAAAAGCTGAGAGGCCTAAATAAAATATGGATGCAAAGACGTTAGCCCAGAGCCTGGCACTCATTCAAGGGTAGTAGTTGTTGCTATTAAGATTTTCATTGTTTTTGGGGCGCCTGGGTGGCTCAGTGGGTTAAAGCCTCTGCCTTTGGCTCAGGTCATGATCTCAGGGTCTTGGGATGGAGCCCTGCATCGGGCTCTCTGCTCAACAGGGAACCTGCTTCCCCCTCTCTCTCTGCCTGCCTCTATGCCTACTTGCGATCTCTGTCTGTCAAATAAATAAATTTTAAAAAATTAAAAATAAATTTAAAAAAATAAAAAAATTAAAAAAGATTTTTGTTGTTTTTAATCACGACAGAACTTTGCAAAATGGCATCTTTCCCATTTTGTTAAAAACTGAGACTCAGGGACGCCTGGGTGGCTCAGTTGGTTAAGCGGCTGCCTTTGGCTCAGGTCATGATCCCAGCGTCCTGGGATGGAGTCCCACATCCGGCTCCATGCTCAGCAGGGAGCCTGCTTCTCCCTCTGCCTCTGCCTGCCTCTCTGTCTGCCTGTGCTCGCTCCCGCTCTCTCTGACAAATAAATAAATAAAATCTTAAAAAAAAAAACTGAGACTCAGAATGGGGTGCCTGGGTGGCTCAGAGGGTTAAACCTCTGCCTTCGGCTCAGATCATGATCTCGGTGTCCTGGGATCGAGCCCCGCATCGGGCTCTCTGCTCAACTGGGAACCTGCTTCCCCCTCTCTCTCTGCCTGCCTCTCTGCCTACTTGTGATCTCTCTCTGTCAAATAAATAAATAAAATCTAAAATTAAAAAAAAAACACCTGAGACTCAGAAAAATTAAAAAATATTTTCCCCCCTGGGTTGCACAAAAGTAAGTAGCAAGACCAGGATTTTAATGTAGATCATTTCCTCTTCCAAGACTCAGGCTGCTGTGTATCTGATGTATTGAAAGAAACCAAGGCTTCCTTGAGCACATGGAGAACCAATCCAAGGTAGGGGGAAAATGTGATTCCAGCCTTCTTTCCAACACAAGAAGGATAAGTGTTTTTATATTCCAGCCTCAATGGATTGTTTTCTGCTGAGATTTCTTATTTCTTTTTTCTTTTGTTCAATACCTCCTCTTCCTCAATCTATTTTCCATTGTGGAAATCCTCCATTCTTTGTGGATTCATGTAACATATCCAAATCTTCTTGTTAAAAAAACATTTTATTGTTATTGGTACTAAGAATAGCTATAATAATACATAACATTTGTTAACATTTCTCTTGTAGTAGACAATATGTTAAGTGGAATATTTGACGCACAGGGTACCCCATGAGGTCTGCATACAGATGAGTGTATTAAGGATTAGAAATGTTAAAGAAAGCCCAAGGTCATCCAGCTATTAAGTAACAGCTTTGCTTGGAATGTTTATGTCCCCTTCAAATTCATATGTTGAAAACTTAATGCCCCATGAGATGGTATTAAGAAGTGGGGCTTTGGGGATGTGATTAGAATGTAGGGCAGAACCCTCATGAATGAGATTAGTGGTTCCATAAAAAAAAAAACTTTCTCTGCCATGTGAAGATACAAGAAGTTGGCAGTCTGCCCCAGGGAAGAAGAGGGCTTCCATGAGAATCTGCACATGCTGGTTGGTACCCTAATCTTGGACTTCCTGCCTCCAGAACTGTGAGAAATAAATTTCTGGTTTTATTTTTATTTTATTTTATTTTTTTAAAGATTTTATTTATTTATTTGTCAGAGAGAGAGCGAACGAGCACAGGCAGACAGAGTGGCAGGCAGAGGCAGAGGGAGAAGCAGGCTCCTTGCCGAGCAAGGAGCCCGATGTGGGTCTCGATCCCAGGATGCTGGGATCATGACCTGAGCCGAAGGCAGCCGCTTAACCAACTGAGCCGTCCAGGCGTCCCAAATTTCTGGTTTTAATAAGCCTCTGAATCTCTGGAATTTTGTTGTAGCAGTCAGAGCTGACTGAAACATGAACATAGTGGGGTTGAACCCAGGAATTCTGACTCTGGAGTCTAGATTCTTACCCACTGCTTTCCCTTTGGTGAATGGATGTGTTAAATGTATTCAACATTTACTCATAGGAAGCTTGGAGCAATTTATCTTTCTCTAGGGTTGGTAAATCTGTTAAAGCCAGGATACGGGTTTTACCTGGAGTTAAAACCTTTCCATGAAGCAGAAGAAATCATTTTTGAGCCACCAGACCCACAGAGCTTTGATTACGAAACAAAGATGTTTTCAGCATGAAAACAGAAACATGAAAATGATAACGAAATTGTTGTTCAACTTTAACAGAAAATGTCCTTGGTGAGAACATCGCTTAGACTTCAGGGACAGAAGAAAGTCAAAGGAAATCTAGAGTGAAATAAACCTCAATGGATTTTCCCTTCCTTCCTCCCTCGTGTTCCCCACCCCATTCCAAATTTGTCATATATACATACACTTATTAAATACTTAAATCACAGAAAATTATTTTTGCCCACTTCTGTCTTTACAAATTAGTATTTCCCTTTGGTCTATCTGATTTCTTATTTTAAAAATAATGGAACAAATACATGTAAAGGAATTACTATAAATCAGTTTCACACAAGTCCAAGATAAAGGAAAACATGTAAATTACTGTTCTAATTAGAACTTGCAGTGCTCTTCAGTCGTATAAAAGATCCTCGTGAAGTATTTCCACTCTCTTTGTTTTCTGTGTTGTATGAGTAGACACTTAACCACAAATGTAGAAATTCGGAGAATTGTTTAATAATGCCTCATAAAAATGCCTGCCAATCTCTATTGAGTAACTGATGGATGGATATTTAACAACTTGAAGTGTTAACATATTTTGACATCCAATATTTTATCTGGCACGAAAATGAATTCTTTCTTACTGCTACTAATTCTCTTCTTTGCCATTTAGCCGTCATAAGAATGTGGTTTCGTTATTATTTTGATACTTAGAATTATGTGTTTAATGAAAAGTTCATAAAACTGTATACATATTAAACTTTTAGTAAGGAATGCATGACAGATAAACTCAAAAATTGAATGTAAGTACAGATTGCAAACCTAAGTATCCCGAGTGTGTAGTATAATGCCTGGCACATAGTAGATGCTTAGTAATCATGTCAAAATCAAAGGAAATTAACACAAAGAATAGCAATAAAATGTATTTGAAGGAGTCCAAGGTAAGGTCTCACACTGAGTATTTTGTCAAAGTGTGTGATAGTGTATGCATTTGAATCACCATTCTCTTACATGTTAATTATGCAAGTAAATAATTGAGTCACATTGGGAAATTGCTCTGGGCCTCACGTTATCTTCACTATAAAGTGGGGCTTGTCATAATACTTCTCCATAGAGCTGTTGGGATATGCTCTAATGGCTCGCACATAGTCAACAATACATAGATGCTAACCTATTTGATTTCATACTATTTCTATTTTCCTGTTTGATATTATTTCTATCTTTTGACCATGAAATGTTTGGAAAACTCAAGGTAAGCCATGTTTTGAAGGGATATATACTCCATGCATTGAATTTTTTGGAGCTGCTTAGCTCTAAATAATAATGGAAACTTAGCTGAACTTTTGTGTTCTTATGCTTGCATTTTAAAAATAGATTTTTCTGTCTTCATTTGTTTTCATTTTTTAAAATTTCCTTCTCAGCTCCAACTAATTATTTCTTCTTTTGTGACACCCAAAGTTTTTTTTTAATTTTTATTATTTTTTAAAGATTTTATTTATTTATTTGATTGAGAGGGAGAGAAAGAGCACAAGCAGGGGCAGCAGCAGGCAGAGGGAGAAGCAGGCTCCCCACTGAGCAAGGAGCCTGATGCAGGACTCAATCCCAGGACCCTGGGATCATGACCTGAGCCAAGGCAGACACTTAACTGACTGAGCCACCCAGGTGTCCCCTCTGAGTTGTTGTTGTTGTTGTTGTTGTTGTTGTTGTTGTTGTTGTTTTTAAAGGAACCAACCCTCTTGCAACCTCAGTGTGTACATTTCAGGTGAGAATTCATCCTGCCTCACAACAGGCTTCCTTTCTCTGTGACTGCTGTGTTTGTTTCATATCTGTGACTAGGGGCTAACTAACTAGAATTAAGAACAATTGTTGAGACTATTTGGGGGGGTCCTGGAAGGAGCAACATGTATACTTTTTTTTCTGCTTTTATCGAAATTGGAAAAAAAATGTGATTCCAGAGATGTTGGGGATGCCTGCAAGTAAAAGATGAGAGCGAGAAACTGAGTCTTAGTCTTATATTTGAGCCACTGGAGTCCCAGGTTCACAAACAGGTGAGTCATAAATTATTAAGTTCTCTTTCCTTAAGTGAAGGTAATTAATTTTTCTGTCACTTGGAACCAAGAGAAAGTAAAGCAATAATTTACCCAGCATGGGGTTACCATTACTCTTTTTTATTTTGTCAGTGTCCTTGTCTCTCCCCAACAATCCTCAAAACACCCCACTAATCTGCTATTATTAATTGGCTCTAGGTTTAGAAATGAAAACCTATTTGTTCGTATTTTATCCTAACATAAATTAATAGGCTCTGATGAGTCTTGACAGAGTTTTGTGACATGTGTATTTAATTTCTTCGAAACATTCTATTTTTTCAAAACTTTTTTCAGAGTTTTGGCTTTATTTTAGATCATTCGTGCTGCTTGATCATAACATATTGCTGTAGGATGCCTGTAGAGCCTAGCATCAAATCTCAGACTTATCACTGAGGAGTGCTATATGTCTGAAAAAGTTACCTACTATTTTGTCCTATCGGTTTCTTATTTTGCAGAGTGGGGATAAGAATACCTCACTTGGTTGAAATGAGGAGTATAAGCAAAGCTCTTAGAACAAAACATGGCATGTGATGGCTTCATATCAAATCATATCAATCTGCTACCCCCTTTTAAGTTAATCTCTAAGTTGATAGGATATTTCCAACTATTCAAATGGTGATTATTGACCCAGGTATTCTGTTCATATACTTTTTTTTTCTTTCTTCAATGTTTATTTTAGGCTATTTCATTTTCTTCTTTTACTTCACAGGAGAGAGAGAGTCAGAAAAAAAGGAGAAAATGTAAATAAATATTACTCTTTGTTGCCTTGTTGGTATCAGACATGTCAAAAAAGGCTAAAGCTTTCGTTCTGATGAGCCTTCAGGGTTTGGATTTTCAGGAGCATATTTCTTTGTTCTTGTGCGTCCTCTATGTTTAAAAGTTTATTTTCTGCAAATGCTATGTTCTTAGAAGAGCATTTTACCGGACATTTAAATTCACTGAGGCAACTCCTGGTTTCATATCCATTTCAGCACCCCTATAATTTCAGAGGAGTTATTATATATTTCTCAGCATTCTAATCATTTAAATGTGCCTTAAATGCATACTCTTCTTTTCAGCTTTCCTGTTCCACCATCTCTCTAATTTGTCCTGCCTTCCCCACATGGAAGACAGCTAAGAAACCTGCTCAAATTTCCTTTCTTCAACCTCCCTGCTGCCAACTTCCCTACTCCCCTGTATCCCAGAGGAAGCCAAGAGACTGCTCAAATTTCCTTTATGGGGGATGTGTCCCACCTGGCTTCTTCCTCTCCTGTTGGGGAACAGGTGGTTACTTTTGTTCTGTCAGTGCTCCCTACCTCTGGCTGTCAGAATTCATTCCCAGTGGAAATGTAGACATTTGAGTTTCTTCCAGACTTCAATGGGTAAATTGCCAATTTCCATTTTATGAAAATAATTTTCTTTTGATGGAATAATCTTGTTCCTAAGCCATTCCATTAAGCCAAAAAACTGGATTTTAGTCATACTTAAGGGCTGAATTAATTGATCTGTTTGTTGCCTATTTTAAAAATTTCTTTCAAAAGGTCTCCACGCATGTGGATCATATCAAATTAACCAATGAGCAATGAAATCAGAATTCTGGCAGCCCCATGTTTTAGCCATGTTGTATCGTGGATTTCAGCATCCTTCTCTTTACCATTGTTTTTGGGTTGGAAAAAGTGAATAAATCAGAATATCTAAGGATAGAACACAGGATTATATACTTAAAAATATTCAGCCCAGGTCACAGTAAATTTTCGTTAGGTATGGACAAAACAATGTCTTAGAAATGGAAAATGACAATGTTTAATATGTGGACTGAGGAAGGGGCTAAGAAAGGAATGCCCCCACCCCCACACAAAAAAAGGAAATGAAGCCTAAAGGACAACATGATCAAAATGACAAATGATCTCACCAATAAACACCAGGTATGAATTTTTGACAGCAGTCTCAGGAATGTGAGAAATTACACCTTATATTGCTTGAAGATTGATCAAACTGGATTTTACTCTGAGCTCTCATCATGTCAATCTGCCCAGAACTTTAGTCTCTGTTATTACTGGGAATTATTCCCTGCCCCTTCCTCAAGAATTACGCAAAGCTTCATGTGATCTGATACAGAGTAGAATATTCTGGAAGGCCCTTCCTTTCTTGGTCCTTGTGGGTCATCATTAATGGGTTCTCCATTCTAGTCCTCATAGTGACTGAGTATCAGGAAGCACTCTGGCTCCCTCGCACTTTTGGGCATTGGATTCTTGGCTTTGCCAGGAAGTCTCATGCTTAAAGTGCACCAAGCCCCTCTCTGAGGCTAAGCTGTCTCAGAAAGCCTCAGTAATGGACCAGGACTTGGAGCTGCTGCTCAGTTTCTGCTGACATCTCTCCTTTCACAACCTCAGGTAATCTCTCTGTCCTTACTGTCTGATTGTGGTTCTGCCCATTGATTGGCAATCCCTTGTCATCTATTACCCTCAAGATGTGGTATGGATTCCATGTTCAAATAAGATTAAAACAGCTTTCATCAACCTTTTCATTGTTAAGGGAAGAGGAGCTTTGGGGAAACAAAGGACAGAGTGATGTAATGGGAATAACATTAGCTTGAGAGCTATACATAGGGGGGCTTAAAATTGGAAATGGCCATATGCATGAGGCATGTCTGAGTATAATTCTCTAATTTCTGAAGTTAATACAGTAATACTCATCTGCTCTAGAGGTAACATTTCTGCAGAGGTAATGTGTGCAATACACTTGGCCTAGAACTATTGCTCTCTCATTATTAGGTTCCTGATGGTTGGCATGAGACTGAGTGGACCACTATGAACAAGGAGTGAACTTCTATCAGCCTTTAGATGATACCCTCAACCAAGAGACTTCTGTGTTTTTGAGTGTAGGAGTCCAATTTCCCCTCTTCATGAGATATCATTTTTCTGTTCTTTCATTCAACAAATGTCTATTATTTAAGATAAATCATATCCATTGCTATATTCTATGATTTTAATAATATAAGCTAATACAACCTGTCACAGAGTTTATACTGAGGCACGTGTATGGTGGGGGATGGCAGCCAGTTACAATGAAATGTGTTGGCTGCTAAGACAGATGCTGTAAAGGGGACCTTGTATGCACGGTGACAGCAGTTCAAGCCTGAGTGAGGGAGAGAAGAGATATTTAGACAAAGAGATCACCACCTTCTATTTTATTAATTAATGGGCTGTTTGTTGCTTACCTTTCTTTCAAGGGGTAAAATGTCCCACAGTTACTTGGGTCATGCTTTAGAACACAAGTGCTTTTCCCAAAGTTCTATTCCTTTAATTTACATTTAGTTGCATCAGGTTAAAAAAAAGAGAGAGATGGGTATTTAGCGACAACATGGATGGAACTAGAGCGTATTATGCTTAGCGAAATAAGTCAACTGGAGAAAGACAACTATCACATGATCTCCCTGATATGAGGAAGTGGAGATGCAACGGGGGTGGGGGTTAAGGTGGTAGGAAAAGAAAAAATGAAACAAGATGGGATCGGGAGGGAGACAAACCAAAAGAGACTCTTAATGTCATAAAACAAACTGAGGGGGGTGGGGGGGGGAGAGGGGTTGGGAGAGGGTGGTGGGGTTACATTATATGTTTAAATAAAAAAGCTTAAAAAGAGAGAGAGAGAGAGAGAGAGAGAGAGAGAGAAAAGGCTCTGCTCCACCCTCCTTTCTCTTAACTTGCCTATTAAAAAGATTAAAGAAGTAATTTTTTCTTCTTTTTTCTTGTTTAAATTGGGTATATTGTTTATATATAATATTGTTTATACTGGGTATATTTTCTTGGAGTATTAAATATTTAAAACAGAAAAAAATCCAAATGTGTTCCTGTTAATTAAGAGCTTCTCAAATGTTCTCTGACCTCTCCTCAGGATTCTTACCTAATACTCTAGAGATCCCCCTACAGAGCCCTAGTTTAGCTAGGATAGAGTAAGACAGGTTCAGGAAGACACTAGACTTTCTACAAGAGAATTACGGTGAATAAATGATTCTGAATTTGCCATACCTGAAATTCAAGAGTTAGGTCAAGATGATGCTTCAAATCATTTTTTGTGGTAAGTTGAGTTTACAGATAAATGATGCTTTATTGAGATCTGAACACCTTTTGTTCAGACCAGTTTGTCTTGCATGTCAGTGATGTTTTTCAGGTCATGAAGATTCCAAGCCTGCCAATGTCACTGGAAAACGATATAAAACATTTCCCAACAGAATATGAAGAAAGGGTGCGATGGCATGGTCTCGCCAATCTTACTCTTGGGGAAGAGCATGGAAACTCTGTTTCTTCTTGCTGGTCTTTCAAAATTCAAAGTCTCTTGTTTCATATATAGGGATTTGAAAAGGTCAGTATTCGGTAAGAGGGGAAAGATTTGGCCATATTTTATGCAACTCGCGGGTGAAAGAGAGCACAAGAAAGAAATTTTCCAAGTGGTTGCACGGATGAGATATTATTGTGTGGTGTACACCTTGCAGCTGGTAGTAATCACCCCTCAACATCATACAGTTATTTTCCGGTATCAAATATGAACACATGTGAGCCTTTCCTTTCAAGGACACTTTTTATTCATGTTCTTGAACATAGGTTATCATTGTGATCCTAACCCACTTTTATTAGAGTCTGTTTTTAATCAAATGAAAGGTCTTTTACTGGAGAATATTTCTTGTGGGTAAAAAAGTAAACCCACTGAAAAATTAATAACAGAACTTCTTTGATAATTCATTTAATTTTCCTTCCTTTTGAAAACATGGCTTTGGTAATATATGTATAGAAGCTGTTTATTCACAAGTGCTATACTTATTTGTTTACAGTAATGCAGAGTTTGCAGCTCTATAAAGCAGTTCTCTTGGAGAAGACTATCTTAGTTTAAAATGATCTTAATGAGCATCAAGGTAAAGGGTATTTTGGCCTCACTTCCATTTATTTTCACAATATTTAAAAGCAGTTCTTTAAGATATACTTCGGTATGATGTCAAAATGGTCCTTCAGAGACGCATTTATGTCCTAAACCCTGGAACCTGGAAAGAAGAGTGAATGTTTCCTTGAGTGGCAAAAGATGTGATTACGTTAAGAATCCCGAGAGGAAGTCTTTTGGCTGGATTATCCAGCAAACCCTAATGGCCATCACTAGAGTCTTTATAAGAAAGAAGTAGAGGGGATCAGAGATCTACAGAGGAGAAGGTGATATAAAGATGGAGCAGAGAGAGATGCAGCCACAAGCCAAGGAAAGGTAACAGCCAACAGAAGCTGAAAGGGACCAGGAATGGATTCTTCCCCAAGGTCTCTGGAGGGAGTTCAGCCCTGCTAAACTCCTGATTTGAGGCTTCTGGCCTCCACAATTGTGAGAGGATAAATTTCTTCTATTCTGAAATACGAAGTCTGTGCTCATTGTTAGAGCACTCACAGGGAACAGTAATAGTTATGTTAAAAAAGTAAGAAATGAAGCTACCAAGGAAAGTTTAAATTCTTATTCCATATGAAATGTAAAAGCACCCCCAGCCTCTGTGAATTGTTGATTGGTTTTTAGTTTTAGGGCTTTCTATAGGTTAAATTCAGATTCATCCTTAATCCATTTCCCCCATTCCACGGTGTATTTTTTTTTTCCTTGTTTCATTTTTCTCGAAACATTTCTTCATTTCTTCTGATTATGGCCCTCCATGAGGTACGAGTCTGATCAACTTAGATAAATCTGGGCCGGTGGTTAAAATTCAAAGTTGCTCTTGTCATCTGAGCTGCTGGATTTTCTCTTTCTCTATTTTCATTCATTATATGTATGTTTATGCCTCAGTGATAATATTAAACCTGCAGAATTCATGATTAATTAATAAGTTAGGCGTGTTCCTGGCCTTCATGGAGTATGCAGACCACTGAAAGGGTAAAGCACAAAAATTTGCAAAGCAATGAGAAAATGTTTATTCACTCTATATGAAGGCTGTGTTATTCTGATCAAGTTTCGGAATAGTCATTATTTTATGGGATTCTTTCAAAAGGCTTAACAAAGAGGATATTGATTCGAATCCATGCATACAACATGTATGTGTGTGTGCGTGTGTACATATCTATACACAAACATGATTCTTAATTTTTTTTTGTTCTTTCACTGAAAAGACAAAGAAATCTGATTACAGGAGTATGAATCCACAACATTTCTAGTGCTCTGGCATTAAGAGTGCTGTCGATTATACAATTTGAAGACAGAAATTAAAATTCTATTCCATTTCCATCATGGCAGACTCGTCAAGTCTACCTGTGCCACCGAGAGCAACAGGGCGAGGACAAAGGGATGCCTTGGAGTTTACTTCTCGTCTTACGTTTCAAGTACCAACATCCCTTCTTTGTGAAATTATTCCTAATGTAGAATGTGTAGGAGAAAACTTTATTGTTTCATTACCAGGCTGTCAACAAACACATATTAGCCACTTGTCAAGGGTTGGAAAATAAAGCAAAATCAAGTGCAGAGCCTGACAAAGAAAGCTTGGTAAAGAAGATGGATATTAAAACAGACTCCTTTCTTTGTAGGGCATCTTGTGAAATCACATGAGCCGTAAGAAACAGCCAATATTTAATTCTTTTTGACCAAGAAAAATTGTGTTTTCATATTTTTCAGTAGAATAATTAGTGGAGATTTGGCAGCTCACAGGTGAGTCGATTTGGACTTAGTGTAGTGTGCCATATCTGCGAAATTTATCAGGCCGGTTTTCAGTTTGTTTCAATCATATTCCCTAGAAAGGAGCGGTTTTATTTTTTCCTCCTAGATATGTATTATCTATGTATACGTATTTATTTTTTCCTCCTAGATATGTATAGACTAAATTGCATTTTCACAAACACCTCTGAGAAATACTCAATTTCTATTAGGCTGCCGTTTTAGCAAAAGAAGACGTCCTTCTCATTTAGTTAAGTTCCTTAAGACTCTAGACCACAGATTGACATTTTTTTTCTGTAAAAAATTAGATAGTAAATATTTCAGGTTTGCAGGTCATATGGTCTCTGTGGCGATGAGTCAACTTTGCCATTGTAATGCAGCTGAGCCATAGATAATAGGAAAGTGATATAAGCATAGTTGGGTTCCAAGAAAGCTTCATTTATTCACATTGAAATTTTAATAGAAATATTTTGATGTTTTTTATGATTTTTCTTTGGATAATTTTTCAATTGTTCAAAAAGGCAGGGTCCAGTCTTGGCTAATGGGCCTTATAGGATCGTACAGAAGGTCATCGTTAGCTGATGGGCTCTGGTTTGTTCACGCTTGTTCTGGAAGCACACTTGCCAAAATGTTTAGGATACTCCTGTGATATTCGTTGGGGTCCATGAAGCATCAGGTTCAATGGAAGAGCCAAGAGACTCCTTCACATTTAAACTTCCCAGAATCCTACAACTTTAAATTTCTACCTCGGAAGGCTGCCACAACCTCCATTATTCTAATATTCCGGAGGTTCTGTTCTTAGAAAGAAGATGCCCTTTATTCTCCAGAAGATATTCTCAGCAGTGCTGTACACT
>ML093289.1:62263-130516 GCA_003697995.1 Taxidea taxus jeffersonii | reverse complement strand
AACATATAATGTAACCACACCACCCTCTCCCAACCCCCCCTCCCCCCACCCCACTCAGTTTGTTTTATGACATTAAGAGTCTCTTTTGGTTTGTCTCCCTCCCAATCCCATCTTGTTTCATTTTTTCTTTTCCTACCCCCTTAACCCCCACCCCCGTTGCATCTCCAGAGTGTACATTTCTAAGCAGGCAGTGAAACTGAGAAGAAGGAGCACAGAAGAAGGCTCTCACTCTTGTCCTGGTTCCTCTATTAGCCCATTCTTTGACTTCAGGAAAGTCTCCTGGTCAAATGCCCCAACTACTAACATCTCAAAGACAAAGAGATCTGAGAGCATCCTGAAAATCACAAAAGAGGACATAAGCGCAAGGTCAAAGAACCATGACCTTGGGGCACCTGGCTGGCTCAGTCAGTGGAGCATGCAACTCTTAATCTCAGGGTTGTGAATTCAAGCCCCACATTGGGTGTAGAGATGATTTAAAAATAAAATCTTTAGGGTAGAGGTGACTTAAAAATAAAATCTTTAGGGGGCACCTGGGTGGCTCAGTTGGTTAAGCATCTGACTCTTTTTTCGTTAACATATAATGTATTATTTGTTTCAGCTGTACAGGTCTGTGATTCATCAGTCCTACACAACTCACAGCACTCACCATAGCACATACCCTCCCCAGTGTCCATCACCCAGCTACCCCATTCCTCCCACCCCCCTCCCCTCCAGCAACTTTCAGTTTGTTTCCTGAGAGTAAGAGTCTCATGCTTTGTCTCCCTTCCCGATCCCATCTTACTTCATTTTTTTTTCCTTCCCTAACCCCCAAGCCCCCGCCCTGCCTCTTAAATTTCTCATCTCAGAGAGATCATATGATAGCTCTCTTTCTCTGATTGACTTATTTTGCTTAACATAATACCCTCAAGGGGCGCCTGGGTGGCTCAGTCACTTAAGCATCTGCCTTTGGCTTGGGTCGTGATCCTGGGGTCCTGGGATCAAGCCCCACATGGGGCTCTCTGCTCAATGGGGAGCCTGCTTTCCTCTCTCTCTCTCTCTCTGTCTCTCTCTCTCTGCCTGCTGCTCTGCCTACTTGTGATCTCTCTCTTTCTCAATCAAATAAATAAACAAATAACCGTTTAAAAAAATACCTTCTACTTCCATCCACATTGTTGCAAATGTCAAGATTTCATTTTTTGATGGCTGCATGGTATTCTGTTGTATATATATACCACATCTTCTTTATCCATTCATCTGTTGATGGACATCCAGGCTTTTTCCATAGTCTGGCTATTGTGGACATTGCTGCTATAAACATTCAAGTGCATGTGCCCCTTCAGATCACTATATTTGTATCTTTAGGGTAAATACCCAGTACTGCGATTGCTGGGTCATAGGTTAGCTCTATTTTCAACTTTTTGAGGAAGCTCCATACTATTTTCCAGAGTGGCTGCACCATCTTGCATTCCCATCAACAATGTAGGAGGGTTCCCCTTTCTCCACATCCTCGCCAACACCTGTCATTCCCCACTGGTTAATTTTGGCTATACTGACTGGTGTGAGGTGTTTCTCACTGTGGTTTTGATTTGATATTCCCTGATGCCAAGTGATGTGGAGCACTTTTTCATGTGTCTGTTGGCCATTTGGATGTCCTCTTTGCAGAAGTGTCTGTCCATGTCTTCTGCCCATTTCTTGATTGGATTATTTGTTCTTTGGGTGTTGAGTTTGATAAGTTCTTTATAGATTTTGGATACTAGCCTTTTATCTGATATGTCATTTGTGAATATCTTTTCCCATTCTGTTGGTTGTCTTCAGTTTGTTTGACTGTTTCCTTTGCTGTGCAAAAGCTTTTCCCTTGATGAAGTCCCAGTAGTTCATTTTTGCCCTTGCGTCCCTTGCCTTTAGTGATGTTTCTAGGAAGAAGTTGCTGCAGCTGAGGTCGAAGAGGTTGCTGCCTGTGTTCTCAAGAATTTGGATGGATTCCTCTCTCACATTGAGGTCTTTCATTCATTTTGAGTCTATTTTTGTGTGTGGTGTATAGAAATGGACCAGTTTCATTCTTCTGCATGTGGCTGTCCAATATTCCCAACACCATTTGTTGAAGAGGCTGTCTTTTCCTTCGGACATTCTTTCCTGCTTTGTCAAAGATTAATTGACCATAGAGTTGAAAGTTGATTTCTGGGCTCTCTATTCTGTTCCATTGATTTATGTGTCTGCTTTTGTGCCAGTACCATACTGTCTTGATGATGACACCTTTGTAATAGAGCTTGATGTCTGGAATTGTGATGCCACCAACTTTGGTTTTCTTTTTCAACATTCCTCTGGCTATTTGGGGTCTTTTCTAATACTATATAAATTTTAGGATTATTTATTCCATTTCTTTGAAAAAATTGATGATATTTTGGTAGGATTGCATTGAATGTGTAGATTCCTCTAGGTAGCATAGACATTTTCATAATATTTGTTCTTCCAGTCTATGAGCATGGAACATTTTTCCATTTCTTTGTGTCTTCCTCAATTTCTTTCATGAGTACTTTATAGTTTTCTGAGTACAGATTTTTTGCCTCTTTGGTGAGATTTATTCCTAGGTATCTTATGCTTTTGGGTGCAATTTTAAGTGGGAGTGACTCCTTAATTTCTCTTTCTTCTGTCTTACTGTTGGTATATAGAAATCAACTGATTTCTGTACATTGATTTTATATTCTGACACTTTACTGAATTCCTGTATGAGTTCTAGCAGTTATGCAGTGCAGTCTTTTGAGTTTTCCACATAAAGTGTCATATCATCTGCAAAAGTGAGAGTTTGACTCCTTCTTTGCCGATTTGGATGGCTTTTATTTCTTTTTGCTGTCTGATTGCCGAGGCTAGGACTTCTAGTACTATGTTGAATAGCAGTGGTGACAGTGGACATCCTTGCTGTGTTCCTGACCTTAGGAAAAGCTGTCGGTTTTTCCCCATTGAGAATGATATTTGCTGTGTGGGTTTTTCATAGACAGGTTTGATGATATTGAGGTATGTACCCTCTATCCCTACACTGTGAAGAGTTTTGATCAAGAAAGGATGCTCTACTTTGTCAAATGCTTTTCATCGTCTATTGAGACTATCATTTTGTTCTTGTTCTTTCTTTTATTAATGTGTTGTATCACATTGATTGATTTGCAGATATTGAACCAACCCTGCAACTGAGGAATAAATCCCACTTGGTTGTGGTGGATAATCCTCTAAATGTACTATTGAGTCCTATTGGCTAGTATTTTGTTGAGAATTTTCACATCTGTGTTCATCAGGGATATTGGTCTGTAATTCTCCTTTTTGATGGGGTCTTTGTCTGGTTTTGGGATCAAGGTAATGTTGGCCTCATAAAATGAGTTTGGAAGTTTTCCTTCTATTTCTCTTTTTTGGAACAGTTTCAGGAGAATAGGTATTCATTCTTCTTTAAATGTTTGGTAGAATTCTCCTGGAAAGCAGCCCATCCTGGGCTCTTGTTTGTTGGGAGGTTTTTGATGACTGCTTCAATCTCCTTACTGGTTAGGGGTCTGTTCAGGTTTTCTTTCTTCCTGGTTCAGTTTTGGTAGATTATAAATCTCTAGGAATGTATCCATTTCTTCCAGACTGTGAAGTTTGCTGGTGTATAGTGGCTCATGATATGTTCTTATAATTGTATTTCTTTGGTGTTGGTTGTGATCTCTCCTCTTTCATTCATGATTTTATAAATTTGAGTCCTTTTTCTTTTCTTTTTGATAAGTCTGCCCAGGGGTTTATCAATCTTTTTCATTCTTTCAAAGAACCACTCCTAGTTTCATTGACCTGTTCTAGTGTTCTTTTGGTTTCTATTTCATTGATTTCTGCTCTGATCTTTATTATTTCTCTTTTCTTGCTGGATTTAGGCTTTATTTGATGTTCTCTCTCCAGCTCCTTTAGGTGTAGGGTTGGGTTGTGTATTTGAGACCTTTCTTGTTTCTTGAGAAAAGCTTGTATTGCTATATACTTTCCTCTCAGGACTGCCTTTGCTGTATCCCAAAGGTTTTGAACAGTTGTGTTTTCATTTTCATCTGCTTCCATGAATTTTTTTAAAGATTTTATTTACTTATTTGACTGACAGAGAGCAAAGCAGGCAGAGAGGCAGGCAGAGAGAGAGGAGGAAGCAGACTCACCGCTGAGGAGAGAACCCGATGCGGGGCTCCATCCCAGGACCCTAAGATTATAACCTGAGCCGAAGACAGAGGCTTAACCCACTGAGCCACCCAGGCGCCCCTGTTACCATGAATTTTTTAAATTTTTCTTTAATTTCCTGGTTGACCCATTCATTCTTAAGTAGGATGCTCTTTGGTCTCCATGTATTTAAGTTCTTTCCAACTTTCCTTTTGTGATTGAGTTCAAGCTTTAGAGCACTGTGGTCTGAAAATATGCAGGGAATGATCCCAATCTTTTGGTACCAGTTGAGACCTGATTTGTGACCCAGGACATGATCTGTTCTGGAGAATGTTCCATGTGCACTAGAGAAGAATGTGTATGCTGTTTCTTTGGGATGGAATGTTCTGACTGTATCTGTGATGTCCACTTTGTCCAGTGTGTCATTTAAAGCATTTATTTCCTTGTTTTTTTGCTTAGATGATCTGTCCATTTCAGTGAAATGGGTGTTAAAGTCCCCTACTATTATTGTATTATCTCTATATGTTTCCTTGATTTTGTTATTAATTGATTTATATAATAGATATACACATATATATGTGCGCACACACACACACACACATATGATTAGACTGGTGAATAGAACAGAGCCATACACTTGATTTTGGGTGTATTTTGTTCTGTTAGAAGAAACTGCCTCCCAAAATTTTAAAGAAAGAAAAACTTATATATATATACAAAAATAAGGGTGAACACGAAGGAGGGATGGAATATGACTATAAATATGAAAATTAAAAAATATTTTTTAAGATTTTATTTATTTACTTGATAGACAGAGATCACAAGTAGGCAGAGAGGCAGAGAGAGAGGGAGAGGAGGAAGCAGGCTGTCCGCAGAGCAGAGAGCCTGATGTGGGTCTCAATCCCAGGGCCCTGGGATCATGACCTGAGCTGAAGGCAGCGGCTTTAACCCACTGAGCCACCCAGGTGCCCCTAAAAAATTAAAAAGGAATTGATAAGATAAGAAGTTGGTTGAAAAAAGAAAAAAAAAAAGGAGAGAATGTAATAGGCTGGAGACTAGAACAAAGCCATCTGCTAGATTTAGGGTATATTTTGATCTTTTAGAAGAAACTGTATCTCAAAATTTTAAAGAAAGAAAAATTTATATGTATACAAAAAATAAGGTAGATAGAATATGACTATAACAATGAAAACGTAAAAAGATTTTTAAAAAGGTATTGATAAGATACAATAGTTTAAAAAGGTTAAAGTAGGAAAGAGGGAATTTTTTTAAAAGAGTAATAAAAAAATAAAATTAAAAATTTTTAAGTTTGAAAGACTAAAGGATCATGGGGAAAGAGCCATGAATTCTATGTGCTGCTTTCCTCTAGCTCTGAATTTCCGCAGTTCTCACTGGTACTTGAACTTGGTCTTGGCTGGATTTCTTGCTAATCTTCTGCAGGAGGGGCCTGTTGCTGTGATTCTCAAGTGTCTTTGCCAGAGGCAGAATTGTACCACCCTTGCCCAGGGCCATGCTAAATAATCCGCTGGAGTTCGCTCTCCGGAGCTTTTGTTCCCTGAGTGCTTTCCGTAGAGTTCCGGAGGGTGGGAATGAAGATGGCGGCCTCCAATCTCCGCCCGGAGTTGCCAAGAGCTCTGGGCCCCACCCCTCAGTGCGCCCTCAGAGAAAAGCGCTCAATCCCTCCAGTCTCCCAGGTCTCCCGCCACACTCCGAGCTCACCCGGCCTGTGACTGAGTGTTTCTCTCTCTAGTGCACGGCCCCGTTTGGAGTCTCCAAACCCAGGAGATTCCTGCAACGCTCCTGCTCTACTCCCCTCCAAGGGACGGTGAGTCTCCCCAGATCTGCCACCTGTGGGGTCCCTGCTCAAAGAGCAGTGGCCGGCTGTGCCACCGATCATGGTTTAAGGTGACCCCGAGCTGAGACCTCTCTCCTCGGCTCCGTCTCTGCAGTCAGCTTCCCTGCTCTGATACCTGCGAGCTCTGCCACACTCAGACACCCCCATCCTTCTGTGACTCCGCGGGACCTGAGACCACGCTGTCCTCACGAGGGCTCCACCCCTGCTTATCCTCTAGTGCAACGTTCCTCAGTGGAGCGACTTCTAAAAGTTCTGATTTTGTGCTCCATGCCTCTACCTCTTGCAGGGAACCGGCCCCTCCCCCAACAGTCTAGTGTCCCATCACCTCGGATTCAGTTCTCCACACATCCTACCTTCCAGAAAGTGGTACTTTTCTATTCCTAGTATTGCTGCTCTTCTTCTCTTCAAACTTTTGTTGAGTTTGTAGGTGTTCAGAATGGTTTGATAACTCTCTAGCTGAATCCCTGGGACCGGATGATTTGGGTCTCATACTCCTCCGCCATCTTGCTCCTCTAGGCATCTGACTCTTGATTTCAGCTCACCTCCTGGCCTCAAGGTCATGTGATCAAGCCCCACATTGGGCTCTGTGCTCATCGGGGAATCTGGTAGAGATTTTCTGCCCCCCCTCCTCCCCTCCACTCAGGTTTGCACTCTCTGTCAAATAAATAAATAAATCTTTTAAAAATAAAATAAAACCTTAAAAAAAAAAGAAAGGACCATGAACAAAAGCTCAAGGTTTAGGGCAGCCTCCTCCTCAGACCCCATTCTCATGAGCAGCTGTACGGGTCCCTTATAGTTGTCAGGCACCATTAACAATCCAGAGAAGTCCCATAGGCTCTTCTCAGTGCTTCCCTGGGTACACAGCCTGGGTCCCCATCACATGGTTATCCCCAAAGCAAGAGGCTTTCCAAAGAAATGTCAAACCACCTCTTAGGTATTCAAACCCTAAGTGCTATGTTTGCCTGCTCTTTTAAGCCATCAACCCCTAAGGAGGTTGTAAGGAAAGTGTGTCCTTCTCAAATTGTGGACAGTGAGGTGAATACAAGTTAGTACCATCCCCATGTGACAGAGAAGGAAACAGAAGGATGAGGAATAAAGGTGGGGAGTGGGTCAGGATGGAGGGCCCTGCTGTGGAGTGAGGAACACCCAGGAATCACCAGGCGCCTGCAGCCCCTGGGTCCCGCTTTTGGTTTCTACATCATTGCCCCGGCCACCATCACCCCATCATCAGCAAACACACACAGAGACCCTGTTCCAGAACTAGTGTTCGAGGGGTGGGGGGGCTGTTGGCTAGCAGAGATGGTGATGAATCAAGCAAAACTAAAAACGCATCCCTTCTCTCCAGTGACATAAAGCTAAATGTAGGGATAAGGGATATCCAACACGAAAACCACAATAAAATGCAGAATATGCCAAATGCCCAGGATACTAAGTGCTGAGAAGTCCTCTGAGAGCGAGGTTCCCGGGCTCCGACAGAGGAAAGCATTGCTGACCTGTGGTTGCAATAGAAGGAAAGAAGGAAAACAGTTCATCACAGCAGCTCTAGACCCTGTGATCAGGCTTGTCATCCTGTAGCAACTGCATTTTGTTGAAGGCCACGTGCTTGGCAGAGTGCCTTCAGCCCTGGGTGCCTGGGTCAGCAGGAGGAGCTGGACCATACTGCCCCCCAGAGGCCAAGTGAGAAACGTCCCTGAATATTGGAGACCCAGCCAATGCTCAGCCACTACCTTGATGGACTGGAGTTCTGGCCCTCTGTGAAAAAATATTTGAGCCCGTCTCACAGTTAGACATGTACAGATCATTTGCTGAGCTGGGGCTTCCCCTGGGTGAGGCCTGACCTTGAAACCCAAAGGAAAAATCAGCCCAGGTGTTCCTGTCTGAGAGCAGGGCCAGGGAGCTGGAGAGGACAGGAGCAGCAAGAGGCTGGCCAGACCATCATTGCCCCTTCCTGCACCCTCGGTGAAGAGGGCTGGGCTCTAAGGAAAGATCTTGGCCACTAGGGATGTGTGCACATGCACACACACTGCTGGGAACTCTGGGAAAAACTGACAGTGAAAAATGCAAGCCCTTTCTCCACCTGCCAGTAAGCATGCTTCAACAGGAAGGAGGGCTGGACAGAAGCTCAAGGTAGAGCCCAGTGGTCAGCGGGCAGAGGACAGGTGAACAGCCCCTGCCAACTCTGTCTTCCCAAGCCCAGGACACACCTGCCACCTGTCCACCAGAGGGGGATCCTGCTGCCTTCATTCTTACAAATGAGAAAATTCCGTGATGAAAAAGACTGTCAGTTTCCCAGGGCCACTGATTTAATTAGGGGCAAAGCCAAAGTCCGTGCTCTCCGTCAGTGACTTCAGTCTCTTCTGGGTGTGGCAAACAGCATCGGAACTAGCATTCGGGACTAAATATTAACAAAGAAAATAAGTTCCATTACTAGAATTCTAATGAGGGGGGAAAAAAGTATAGCTACATATGCCTGCGGTTTGAGTGTGTAGGAAACTAAAGCCAAATTACCTTCATGCAGATCAACTGAGGACATCCTAAAAATTGCAAACTCCAGGTGTTGAGGGAAGTTCTAACGCAAAACTGCCCCCACCGTGCTGTCTTATTTCTACATTTATTTCTGCTACGCATTTCCTCTGCTGTGTTGGAAGATAAATGGCCATAGAGGAAGTATTTAAATTCTTATCCCAAAGCAGAGAAGGGGAGTCAGCCAAATATAGAGATCTCCTAGTTTCCTAATGAGAATATGTTATTTTTAAAAAGTTGGGGGGGGGGGCGCCTGAGTGGCTCAGTGGATTAAGCTGCTGCCTTGGGCTCTGGTCATGATCTCAAGGTCCTGGGATCCAGCCCCACGTCTGGCTCTCTGCTCCGAGGGGAGCCTGCCTCCTCTCTCTCTCTGCCTGCCTCTCTGCCTACTTGTGATCTCTGTCTGTCAAATAAAATCTTTAAAAATAAAAAAATTAAAAAAGTTTGGGGGTCAATTCAAATATGCAAACTTTCTGGGAATATGGAAGGAAGAGTCAAATGTCTACTTATAAATATTTCATTTATTAACTTCAGTGCTAAATGTTTTACAGAGGCATAACTTTTTACACCAAGTATTATTATAATAAGTCTAAGACTGGGCCATAGTTCCTCCATGGCCCCACATTCACCTGCCAATCACAGTGTCCTTTATGGCTACTTATACTTGGGCTGGATGGTACCTGTCTTAAATCTTGATGTTCTAACTGAAGGAAATACAAGGTACAAAAAAAATGCAAAACCTAAGATAGATTTATGGAATTTGCCAGACAATTCTTCCTGGTTGTGTTTTTCTTTTTTTTTTTTTTTTTAATTTTTTTTTTAAGATTTATTTATTTATTTGTTAGAGAGAGAGAGATCGAGCACAGGCAGACAGAGTGGCAGGCAGAGGCAGAGGGAGAAGCAGGCTCCCCGCCGAGCAAGGAGCCCGATGTGGGACTCGATCCCAGGACGCTGGGATCATGACCTGAGCCGAAGGCAGCCGCTTAACCAACTGAGCCACCCAGGCGTCCCTGTTTTTCTTATTTTTAAAGGATCAGGAATTTTGAGGAAAAGTTTGCACAATCTTTCATTATTGCTAGAGATGCCACTCCAGAATGATACCTCACCAATTGTTGGAAAACTTTAACATTTTAACAATACCGTTTCTTGAGAATTGCTTTAATTTTTAATTATCTCATTATTTGAAAATCATAAAATGGTAGAACTTCTGAACTGTACTGTGAAAAAAGTTCCTAGAAAAAAAATTGGGAGGTGGTGGGGGGCTCCTGGCTGGCTTTGTCACTGGAGCATGCAAATCTTGGTCACAGAGTTGTGGGTTTGAGCCAAATAAAATCTTAGAAAGAGAGAGAGAAGAGGAAGGAAGGGAGGGAGGAAGGAAGGAAAGAGGGAGGGAGGGAGGAAGGAAGGAAAGAAAGAAGAGAGGGAGGAAAGAAAAGGAAGGAAGAAAGCTTTGCACAAATATTGCCCAAGTCCCTTTTTCCATTTTTTCTCTTTTTTCCTTCTGTCCATAAAACTAAAATTAAAGAATAATTGGCCCCAATGAATAGGCTGGAATTCCTGAAAAGCAAACATGAACTCTACACTGAGACAAGCCCTCATCTGGTATAACCTGTTGACGTGCAGGACACCAGCTAGGACCAAAGAGAAGGCATTTCCCAAAGGCTCCCTGGCAGCCCAGAAACAGGATTCAGAGTAGCTGGCTTCCTTCCAGCGCAGCATTTCCTAGCCCTCTGCAGGAGGTGGCACGTGGGACCCCTGCAGGTCTAAGAGCCGCCCCCCCCCCCCTGCAGCCAGAATCCAGGAAGTCGGGGCGGGCGGTGCACAGTGAATACGGAGCACCCGGCTCCCTGCTGTGGTAAAGTAGGAAGCGGAGAAGGATCAGGGAGCTGGGCTTTTGATCCAATCAGAGAGCTATCAAGGGCTCAAGGGCTCGCAGAACCACATTCTGGAAACACATTCTATACACAGAGCGTGGGATACCCACATACGAGAGAGAGCGCTCGTCAATGTCTAGACATATAATAACACGTAGAGCTGGGTGTCTGGGCTTATGTAATATTTTCCATCCCAGTATCCCTAGAACACCCACAATTCAAGCAACCCAGGCTCCCCCCGCCGCCCCCCCCCCCAGGCTGCGGTACCTTGCACAAAGCCAGTGCAGCCTGCAGCCCACCCCAGGTTCCCAGCATGCCTCGGACCCTCGCTTCCCATCCACATGCATTCGAGAACATTAGAGCCCCAGCCGCCCCCCCGCAGGTAGTTTGTAACTGTGTTAGAAGGAACCACTTCTCCACTCCCGCGTTCTTATGGCCTCGCACCGTATGATAATGTTCCTTGATCCTCTCTCTCTTTGACGGCTGCATATCAACAGTCCCTGCTGCACAGAGCTGACTTTTCCGAACACTCAAAACTGCTACACGCACACAGACACACTCGCACACACGCCACAGGACAAGGCCAATTCTCCCTATAAATTTGTCCGCTTGTTGCCATGGAGACAGGCTCTAGGCGCTCCAAGTGTGGATCATCAGTGCCACCTAGTGGGGCATTGGTACTCTGCATTCCCTGAACCGCTCCCTGTTGGATGCAACGCGGGGGGGGGGGGGCCTTTTTTTTTTTTTTTTAAGCTATCTGGTGTTTTCCTTCAATATTTCTAGGGATCTGCCCACTAATATCTCTGTAACCAAGTTTTTGGAGACTCTTCGCCTCCCACGTGCAGAACTGGTGCTCAAAGTCAGATTTGGCACTAGTGTTCCATCTCATTTTCTGAATACTCCGCTCTACTATCCCGTGCCTATCCCCCCCACGCCTTGCATATTGCATTGAGGTTCCAAGAAAGTTCTGTTCCCTCTCAGATCACAATCGATCTGAAATTCCTTAAGTTTGGCACTGTTCGAGGTTTTTCAACAGCAGCCTTTCATTCTCTTTGATGAAAGAGAATGAAAGTTCTCTTTGGTGCAAGTTCAACCGCACCAGCAACTAGCAATAAGGACAACACATTCTTAAGGGATTTGGGGGAGGGGAAAGGATGGCATTCGTCTTGAACGTGAAAAGGGAGAGAGGATGGACTCCTTCAGAAATCCCGTCTGTTTTCCCTCCTTACCCTCCTTTTACAGAACAAAAACTTGTCTCTCGTACTCCGGTCAAAAGACAGAATATTTTTCTGTATGTTAATTCTCGAATCCATGAAACTTCCAAAGCAGTGGTGTAAATACTCAGGCAATAAACAAGGGGAGCCAGATGGAGTGGTCTTCACAGTTATTTTCACTTCCCTGTCACAATATTTAGCTGATACATAAATCTTTTAGCACACATTAATTTGGCACTGCCTGCAAACATTGCCATGAACGCTAATCGCCCCTCATTTGCTAAATGTGGCTTCCATTTCCACAAGTCTTCAGCACTTGCCAAAGAGGACTGGACCCAAAACTCAGAATACAAGACCCAGAAAGGCCTGGCCTGAATTAAGGGACAGGTGCAGTGGTGCGCCCCCTCCCCGGCCACCTGGGCCCAAGCTGCAGACCCAACCCTCCTCCTGCCTTCCCAGCCTGCCTGGAAATCGGTGGGCAAAGCTGACTCCTGTATTGTAAACAGATGCTGAGGCAATTCCAAGAGCAGGGGGAGGGGGTTGCAAAGTGGGGATATTTCTGGAATAGGTCTATTCTCTGGGGCTGGATAAATCAGCCTGAACTCCTCAGAATTCTGTTTGCTACAAACTGTGGGAACATGAAACCAGATTACTGCTTCCGAGTTGACCTGTATGGGGGTTTTCTCAGCTTTTGAAGGCACGCATGACATAAAACCAAATATATTTTTAATACTTGGAAACGTGAGGTGGGTTTTAAAGCAAGGGATTAGGGGCGCCTGGATGGCTCAGTTGGTTAAATGTCTGCCTTTGGTTCAGGTCGTGATGCCAGAGTCCCAGGCTCCCCGCTCAGCCGGGAGCCTGCTTCTCTCCTCTCCCCACTGCTTGTGCTTTCTCTTGCTCTCTCAAATAAATAAATAAAATATTTTTTTAAATTAAAAATGTTTAATAACTATAAAGCACGGAATTAAGCCTAGAAGAAAAAATTAAGATTTTTTCTGGAGGAGGTCGGTCGGTCTGCCACACTTCTCTCCCCGCCAGCCTGACTAGGAAGAAATCTGTAATGACACCTGCTCAAATTCAGAGAGACTGGACCCTGCAGAGGGTTCCAAGGGCTACTGTCTAGAACTAAGAGCAGAGCTTGAGAGAGAGACAAGGCTCAAGCTATGAGAATCCCCTTCCATTCAGCAAGGCCACTTGAATGATAGGCTTCATGCTCAGCCCTGTGCTCAGCAGTGAGGATGAAACCATGAATACAACTCTGGCTTGGCCATCATGGCAGGATAGATAGATAGGGTAGACAGAAAGAACTATGGCCTCCAAAGATGTCCGCAGGCTAACCTCCAGAACATGCGACCATGCTCTCTGACATGGCTCAGGGAATTTGCAGATGTGATTAGGCTAAGCATCCTGAGATGGGAGAATGTCTTGGGTTATTGGGGTGGACCCTGTGTCATCATCAGGGTCCTTATAAAAGCAGGCAGGAGGCTCAGAGTGAATCATAGGAGATGTGAAGCAGGAGGTTAGAGGGACGTGAGGAAGGAGCCACGAGCCAAGGAAGGCAGGTGGCTTCTAGAAGCTGGGAAAGGCAAAGCACCAGATTTCCCCCAAAGCCTCCAGAAGGAATGTAGCCCCACCAGCACCTTGACTGTAGACCTCTGAACTCCAGACAGTAAGAGAGTATAAATATGGACCGTCTTAAGGCACTAAGTTTGTGATAATTTGTTGCAGCAGCTGTGGAGAACTAATCCACCTACCAACACGCTCTCCCCAGTGTCAGCATTGCTGTAATATTTGTAGGTCACTTGGTGGGGGAGAAACAAGACGAGGGTCAGTCCTTCCAGAGAGGCCATGGAAGGCTTCACAGAGGAGGTGATGGAACCACTCCCAGAGACAGAGGAGAAGTTTCAAAGCTAGGGAATTTGGGCACAGACACAGGGAAGTGCACAGCATGTTCATGCAATAGAAAGAATGTTCTAGAATGCTCTAGAATGTCCTAAGGAGCTGAACAAGAGGTCTGGAAAGATGAATTTGCAGACCAACTCTTAAGGCAGGGATGGCTTCATGAACCAGGCAATGGAATGGAAAATGAACCATTTTCTGAGGAATTTGACTAAACCTCAAAGCCCAGGACAGTATGATAGGTGCCCCTACCCAAGGTAGAGATGTGTAAGGCACTGGCTAAGAAGCAAAATTGAAGGGGGAGGAGGGGCCAGAACACTCAGGAATTGAGACAATGAAATATTTAAAAATCCAAATTTAAGGCCACAGAGTGATGGGCGGAAAAAATCTCAAAGTTTTCAATAAAGACAGGATCAAGTACAATTCCTCTCACTGAAGCACAACTGAGCCTGAGGCACATGGGGAAATCAGCCATTCTGATCCTATCCTTTCACTTTTTTTATATTCTACTCCTTGTGCATCATTTACATTGATTTTGCTTGCTTTGAACATTGCAGAAAGATGTTACTTACCTCGATCACTAAGGTTTTGGCATTTCATTAAATCTCACATCTGGGCCAGTGCCTCACTTACCTTACCCTAGTCCTGGCCTCACCCCTACACTGTAAAGAGAACACAAGCCTGTTGGCTGATATCCCCCTCCACAACCCATGTGAGAGAGGCTCGAGATTCAAAGGAGATTTCTTGGGGATGGGAATATTTTTTAAGAAATCCAAAGAAATAGAAGGGTGAGTCTAGCGTGTGCTCCCTGGTATTTGGGCATACAGAAACAAAAGCTTCCTGCTCTCCTGACCATAACAAGGCACCAAGGAAAGGACCACAGATAAAGGACCGCAGATGGGTCCATTTTCCCTCCAGAAGGGTTCATATGGGGGAGGGGGTACAGGGATGCCCCAGACCGGGTGTAGACTAGAGAGAGGACTTGAGCCAGAGCAGCGCTGAGGGGACTCTGCTCAGATTAACTGAATGCTGCAGAGAGAGGACCCCAATGTGGGGGGGCGGCCTGTGGGGGTGACTGTCAAGGGAGAGTCAGAAAATGCTCAGAGGATGAATCACCTGTATTAAGAAGTGAAGGTGCCCATGGGATGTCTCAGAGGAACCTAATGAGATGCCCTAGAGAAGCCATGTGGCTCACAGTATCCCACAGCCTGCAGAAACGTAGGAACAAAAGCTCCAGCTGAGTCAAAAGACCTTTGAGCAGAGTCCTGCTCATCCCTCCAGCACTCACCCTGGAAAAGCTAGCTGTAAGGCAGAGGGCGTGACATGGAACAAGGACACAGAGAGGATAGGCAGGTGCCCACTTCCTCCTGGTGGCTGAGGCCGGCCGAGTGAGGAGGGGAGGGAAAACTATTTGAACGGCCTGAGAAATTCATGTCTTGTTTCACATCGGATTGGACTTTTTAATACCTGAAAAGGAGGCTAATTAGGCCCCAAAGTGGTTAAAAAAAAAAAAAAAAAAAAGCACAGGCTTTGCCCAAGATCAGTTGGAGAATAATTGAAGGTAGTGATGAGGAAAAAGTAAAGCAATCTCCTAATTGCTTCCTATGGAGTTCAATTCACTTAATAAAATAATTATGCTAGTTATTCTCCATTCATTCTCCTCTCCAGTCCTCTCTCTGTCCTTCCCTGCCCTTGGGGATCTTGGAGACCCATCCCTGCAGACTGCGGCAGATGGGCTCCCAAGACAGCCACTGCAGTGGTTAATTTCATGTGTCAGCTTGGTTGGGCCAGGAGGTGCCCAGACAGCTGGACAAGCATTATCCTGGGTGTGTCTGCCTGGGTGTTTGGAGGATGAAATTAACATCTGAATTGAAAGACTGAGTGAAGCACATCACCCTTGCAATATGGTGGGTCTCATCCAATCAGTTGAAGGACTTACTAGAACAAAGAGGCTGAGTACAAGGGAAATTCTCCAGCCTGACTGTTGGAGCTAGGATGTCAGTCTTCTCCTGCACTCAGATTGGAACTTACACCATAAGCTTTCTTGAGTCTCCAACTTGCCAACTACACATCTTGAGACTTCTTAGCCTCCATAGTTGTGTGAACCAATTCCTTACAATAAATGTGTGTGTGTGTGTGTGTGTGTGTGTGTGTGTGTGTGTGCAGAGACAGAGAGACAGAAACAGACAAAGCAACCAAGAATGAGAGGTCCTGTTTCTCTGGAGAATCCTCCCTAGCACAGCTGCCTTCCAGATGGGCTCTGCCAAAGGCAGCCAAGACCTGCCCTCCCCCACACCTCTGACAGCATCCCTGTCCCTCCATGACCAAAATCTCTCCCACAGCTCCAGATCTCAGAGGCTGTAGGAACAAGATTTCTAATCCCGGTGTCATCAACCCAAGGGTGGTGATGTCTTTCATCATTGCTGGTTCTGGGAATTCCAACACCTTTTGTTCGTACTTATAAGCCCAACCCACAAACACCTGTTACGATTAGACCCTTTGTTAAACGTCTCCCCCATTTAGGCCATTTGAATAAACTCCACTTCCCATCTGGACCCCGACTGATACATCAAGGTAACGGATACCTCTTCCACGTTGGCTATAGAGAATAAGGCAAGAACACATGGAGATACAGATGTGTTTCAGGTAAGAATGAAATAGACAGGTGGCAAGGCAAGGTCACACTGTTGGCTTGCATTTTCTTTATGAAGAAAGACAGAAGATCATGCAAAAGTGCAATCAAGGCAATGCAGCTTTGAAGCAGGTAGTAAAAGGAATAGAAGAACCACCTTTAGACTGGAAACCATGAGTTTTTAGAGGCACCACTCTGTACCTTTAACGGGGTGGGCTCATCGTTGGCTTTGAGCCACTGATTCAGACAGCACCGTCTTCAGCTGTCTGCACTGGTCCCCTTAGGTAACCACAACTACAAATAACCATCCAGATGTTCAGGGCAGCCTGAGTTTAGAGGCTGAATAGGATGCATTGTATCTATAACAAAAAGAGGAACAGGACTAGGCACATCTACAAAAATCAAAGGCACAAATACTGCAAAGTCAGGAGCCCACAAACTCTTATCTTATCTTGGAACATTTTATGGCTTGAATGGCCGGGGGAAAGCTAATGGTCCATAATTCATCCAAGGCCAGATCAACTGACTTGTATAATCAATAGACTTACCAACGCTGACTTTACCACTCTGAAATAGCACAGTATGGTAGAAAGAGCAAGAAGTTGGATAACTTGGGGCACCTGGGTAGCTCAGTCGATTAAGTGTCCAACTCTTGATCTCAGCTCAGGTCTTGATCTCACAGTCATGAGTTCAAGCCTGGCGTTGGGCTCCTTGCTGGGCGTGGAGCCTACTTTAAAAAAAAAAAAAAAGGAAGGAAGGAATAAAAAAGAGGTCTGGGTAATTTGAAGACTTACCAGCTGAGTTTTGGTAAATCACTTAAATTCACCAAGTCTCCATTTTCTCATCTGTAAAACAAGGATAACACCACTTATCCATATGAGTTAGAGCACCAGGCCCTGAGCTCAACAAAAGGGAACTATTCTCGAAGCCTGGCTTAACATGTCAATAATGGTAAGGTCTGGACAATAGTAAAGGGTCTGGGTAGAAAAGGAATAATTAAGGAGGTCACCCAGATCATTCTTTGACAACCAAAATATCAATTGGTTTATATTTGGAAATGTTACTTAGATCATATTATAGCTGCTGTAGATGACTTGGAAAAAGTCCTGCAGAAGATCATGGAAGAGAAGATGATAAAGATTCAAACACAGGTCATCCACGGAGTCACTCTACAGGGAATGCATCTTTAAGAGAAGATCAAGGCTAAACAGCCGAGCTGATATTCTGAGGTTATTCTGTACCCACCACGGGGAAATTTCAAAGCTTTCTGAAAAAGTTATCAGACGCCTGGACTCTCCTGTTTAAGCTCTCCATGTGCTGGACAGTCTGACTCCCGTATGGGAGATTTTCTTTGAACCTTCTCTTTGCACTGCTGTCACTTTCCCGTAACAGAGGAGTCTGCATCTGGAGGTGGTGGGAGGGGCAGAGATGGAGAAAGACCAGCTTGAAGCAAAAGGAAGACAGAATATGATGCCCAAGTGTTGGAACAAAATTGTTCTCTCCTGTTACTCCCAGGAGCTGGTCCTGTGCATTTCCAGTAACTTTCATCGTTAGTTTCCACGGTATCAATCACATGGAGCAGTTTCATTATTATGTGACATCACAGATCAAGACCGAAAGTATAAGTCAATGAAATGGACCAAATACTGAGGCTCAGAAAAGATAAGGGACATACCCATGATCACACTGCCAGAAAGCATTCCTCCACAGTGTTAGTGAGCCTTGGAGCACTCTCCTCCCATTTGGCCTATTGGAACTAAAGACTGTACATGAAAGAGGTGCCTGGGTGGCTCAGTCAATTAAGTGTCTGCCTTCGGCTTGAGTTGTGATCTCAGGGTCCTGGGATCAAGTCCCACTTAGGGCTCCCTGCTCAGCGGAGAGTCTGCTTCTCCCTCTCCATCCCCCTACTCATGCTCTCTCTCTCTCAAATAAATAAATAATTTTTAAATAAATAAATAAAGTGTTCACTTTTTTTGTTTTCATGTTAATTTTAGTCTGTCAATTGCAGTCGGAGCTACACATTATTTTTGAAACCTGGTATGATCTTTTGAAAGACAGATTTGATCCCCAACGCTGCTGGGCCAAATCATGTGCCCTGGGGCATGTTGTCTCCCACTCTCCTATCTGGGCCTGGGTCTCCACAAACGCAAAATGAGAACAGTGGCAACTGCCAGGCTACGCCCTCACCAAAGATATCCCAGCGAGAGGTGAGGGGGGGCCCACGAGGCTGAACCTGCCCAGAGGGCAACCCCTACTATTTCCTACAAAGCTACCGTAGGTGCTAGAACTGCTTCAAACATTATAAAGACTAGAAATGCTATTTCTGCACTGCTAAGCAAAGTAGGGGGTACATAGTAAGTGGTCAGTTAACAGTTAACACTGAAGGATGCCTTTGGCTGCCAATAACAAAAAATTTTCAACTTGGTTGATGCAAGAAAATATTCCTTGGTTCACAGAACTGCAAGTCCTAAGGGAGGGTAGGGGCCAGGAGGTCCAGCCAGAGAATCTGCTCACCTCTGCCCTTCTCTGGGCTGGCTCTTTCTCAGACAGAAAACAAGATGGCAGCAGCACTTGTTGTCTTGATAGCTGTGCACCCCAATGTCCCCAGGGAAGAGAAAGGGCAACTTCCAGAAGGTCTCAAAAGAGCTGGAAGCTTCTTTCTCGGGAACACCCAACATGTGCCTCTTCCTTATCTATGTTGAGCCAGGGCACATCCATTTCCTGAAAGAAGCCAAGGCCAGAACAAGACCAGACACAGTCTGGCTCACGTTTGCTCTTCCTGGAGCCTGTCATGGCACAAGGGGATGGGTCATCCTGATGGCCTTAGACCATCCCACCCTGAAGCTTGGGTGCGAAAAAATGGCAAACAATAGAATATTTCAGGAAGACAACATCTACTACCAATGGCAACTGGGGGATCTCAACACAACTGAACCTTAAGAGGCTCGTTCCACCGGAGCAAAATAGTAGCACAAGTAACCTTCCCTTCCTGGGCTCTTTCTCCACCGTTTTCTTTCAGTAGCCATCACACAGAAGACCAGGATGATTATTTGGACCAAAAGTGATTTATTATCTAGCCAACAGCACTGTTATGAAATTCACCCACTGAAGATGTCATGGAAGGGGCGCCTGGGTGGCTCAGTCAGTTGAGCGTCTGACTCTTGACCTCAGCTCAAGTCTTGATCTCAGTGTCATGAGTTCCAGCCCTGTGTTGGGCTCCATGATAGGTATGGAGCCTGCTTAGATTTATTTAAAAAAAAAAAAAAAAAGGAAAAAGAAAAAGATGTCATGGAGATTCCAAACTTGCTATGGTGGAGACTAGCAGCAAAGAGAAGTGACTGGGCAGCGGCCACCTAATGAATATACTCCTTCAGTGCTGATTCATTCTGGACCCTTCTAGACACTAGAGATCCTTATGTTCCTGGAGAATCAGATAATGAGTGAACGAATGGAAAACAAAGTAATTCCCGATTGTGAAAAGTGTTAAAAAAGAAATAAAATTTGGTGATAATATAGCATCCAGGGGGCTGACTGCAGCCCCTGGCTGACCATCTGGGAACATATCTGCAAGGAGAGGGGAGCCTTTGGCAAGGAAGGGAGTCTGGAGAGGTCCCAGGGTCCTGGATGCCTGGGTGCATACGGAATTGCACTTTTATCCCAAAACAGTAAGAAGCACCAAAAGAAGGGCAGAGAGGACCCTGCTGGGGAGTGTGATGCAGATTGAGTCCCAGCTCCATCAAAGGACTTACAGACCCTCAGTGTCCACACCCATCAAGTGGGATTTTTTAAAAACCTACCACAAGGGGCGCCTGGGTGGCTCAGTGGGTTAAAGCCTCTGCCTTCGGCTCAGGTCATGATCTCAGGGTCCTGGGATCGAGCCCCGCATCGGGCTCTCTGCTCGGCGGGGAGCCTGCTTCCTCCTCTCTCCCTCTCTGCCTGCCTCTCTGCCTACTTGGGATCTCTGTCTGTCAAAGAAATACATAAAATCTTAAAAAAAAAACTTACCGCAAGAACAACATATGAAAATAAACCTGGAAACTGTGTGGCAAAATAATTACTAGCAACCTCTTCCATTGGCTCCTGAGGGCTGAGGTGTTTAGAGGGGTGTCCTGATGTCTGCAATCCACCGAGGAATGCATCAGAAAAATAAGATGTTCATGGGTAGAGCGGTGGATGGCGAGATGGATAGATACACAATGGAATGAGTAGAGTAAGATGTTAATGAAAGAATCTAGGTGATGGAGAAGGACCATCTGTGTGTTCACTGTAAAATTCTTTGAACTTTTAGGTGTCTGAAAGTTTTCACAGTAAAACATGGAGGAACGGGGAAAGAGGTGCCACTTGTATTTTAAGAAATTCGAAACTGTTCTCCCTCTCGAGCTCCACACGGCCTCCCTTCTTGTCTGGCTGCTTTAGCAGGTCCTCTTGCAGTCCTTCCCAGGGACTGGGTCTAAAGGGGTGGGGCACAGGCCACCTAAACTGACGTGGGTCATCTCTGCAGTCACCAGAAGGCAACAGGGCTTGGACCAGGAAACTTTGCAATTAAGCCCTGACGACGGCAGAGCCTCTGCCGCTAGAGGGCGCTCCCGCGGCGTCCTGAGCTCCAAGGCGGAGGGCGCTTTCACCCAGGGCCAGGTTCCCTCCCCCTCATCAGGGCTTGGGACCCACTGCCTCTGCAACTACCTGAGGAAAACAGCTCTTCAAACAGAGCAGTCTGAGAGTCAAGGCCTGCGGTCTGGCCCCCCAGAGATTCTGAAGAAGATAGGGAGGGAGGGAGGAAGGGAGGGAGGACAGTAATGTGCACTGAGCAAGTGTCAGTCAGGGCTAAATGCTTTCACATCACTTATTTCATGTTTTAGTTATGAAGCAATCTGAAAATAGAGCAGGGCTTATAGGGGAAAGGACGTGCATTTCATTCTTGGCAGACACAGCCCCATTAGGGGCTCCCGGGTTCTCCCAGGGCAGAGCAGCTTTTCTGGGCAGTAATGTACCTCCCCGCCCCTTGCTCTAAGACTCAAGAGGCTCAGAGTAACTTGTTCTCCAGGGCTGAGAAATCACCTCTAGTGGCTTCCTATGACCTCACCTAGCATCCTCAAGAAACCTGCCCACCCCTCCCACACCTGCCCTCCAGCTTCTTCACGTGATGTTGGAAGAGTAGGTTAACCTTGCACCCTTCCTCAGCTCAAACCACTCACTGCTCCCATGGGTCCAAGTATTTCCAAAGACCATCTGGCACCTTAGCCACCAGAGATTCAGGCAAAAGTACTCAATCACTCCATCTTTCAAAATCATAATCACGTCTCAACTGTGGTACTTAGAGACCACCTGCCCCACCCCCCCATCGCTCCTACAGACCAGCCCAGGCAGAAGCTCAGCCGCCAGGACTCCTCACAGCTGCCTGAAGGTTAGACACCTCATCTCCCCCTATAAGGTAGTTGGAAAATCCACTTTCTGGCTTTCAACCTGTCAGATTGGGAGAAAGAGGGATCTGAATGAATCCTGCGGGAATCTGGTTAGAAAGGGTGTCATCTCCCAGATTTTGATGAGTGTTCCTTTGGTGTTTAAATATCATTACTCTGTGAGTCATATATGTCAGGCCAAAGAAATGAAACAAGCATCAAGACAATGGGGTTCACCCACGCACCCATCCCGAGGTAGACACCCTACCATGGTAATGAATTCTCCACTTAACCGTTTCTTCCCATGCATCTGTGGAGACACGCACACTACCTTTCCTGAAATGTGATGTCGAACGCACTATTTGCAGTTTGTTTTTTATCATTTAACAATAATCCCAAGTGCCTTTCAATGGCTAAGGAATCTTTCTTTTTTTTTTTTTTAAGCAAGATCACGACTCTCCTGCTGATGCCAAATGAACGCATGTGAACAATTTTATTTACCTTGTTACTGATGAGGGAACCATGAAGAAGTTTCCGGAATTCTGAGATGGCTTTGCAGATGGACACAGACGTTCCTTCCTCCCCGGGGACAGGTGAGTCGAACAATCGTGCACTCGACAGAATTTATGTTACACATCCACAAAGAATAATGTGCATTGCTTTTAGTTGTCTATAATTTATAGATTTAAGAAATAGCTCAAAGACCATGAAAGGTGAGGAAACCCCCAAAATCAGAACCAGCTGACCCAGATGTGTGTACTCCGCACTGTGTCTGCTTTTCAACTGAAACGCACATTTGTTGTTTTTTTTCCCCTACACTGTGCAAACAAATATACTTCTATGCTCTCTTTTTAATGGTTATGGCTTTTTATTATGCCATGTTTCTATAATTCATGTAACTCATGTAGCAAACTATCACTAGGCTTATAGTTGTTTTTGACCCTTCATCAGTGTAAACAACGCAGGGAGAGTCCCCTCACTGTGAGCATCTTGGCGCATTATCTGATTAATTCCTTCAGATTAGTTTCTAGGAATGAAAGTCCTGGGTGGAAGGATGTCCCCATGTTCAAGGTCGGATACGTGTTGACAAATGGCCTCTATGAGCTTCTTTCTTTCTTTCTTTCTTTTTAAGATTTTATTTATTTATTTGACAGAGAGAGAGAGAGAGATCACAAGTAGGCAGAGGGGAAGGGAAGCAGGCTCCCCGCTGAGCAGAGAGCCCGATGTGGGGCTCCATCCCAGGACCCTGAGATCATGACCTGAGCCGAAGGTAGAGGCTTCACCCACTGAGCCACAGGCGCCCCTATGAGTGAGCTTCTTTCTAAACTTTGAGTTCTCCCTCAAATCCAAGCCCTCGAGTCTGATTTAAGACTCAGAGATTTTATGCTCTTTGGGCAAGAAATCATTCCTGGCACCAAAATTTCAATCCACTTCTCTGTAACATTATTCTCTAACGAAGATCAAGACCACAGCATGTAAAGTCAATGGAGAATCCAAACAAATGTGCAGATAATTCAACATAAACAATCTTTTGTTTCTGCAATTTCCTCTTTCCTAGCTGACTCCACATAACCCACTCCCCTCCCTGTATCTAGGTCACCCCCCATGCAGCTGCTGTCCTCAGAAGCAGAGAAAAGAGGTCCTCAGAGCCTCGGTGTCCAGAGACCTGCCACGCCTGTTACAGAGGGGCCTGGCTGGCTCAGTCGGTGCAGCACGAGACTCTCGATCTTACCAAGATCTTGACTCTGGTAACACTCATCAGACAAGATCATGGGGAGAATTAGACAACATTGAACTTTCCTTGAGCCACGTTCTCCCAGCAAACAGAAACAGTGAAGAAATTCTCCCAAGCTGGCATATCCTGAAATCCTCCCATCCGTTTGTGTTCTGGAAAACAGCTTGCCCCAAAGAATGGGCCTTTCCCATATGACAGAGAAGACAGGCTGTTCCCTCTTCCTCATGACTTCCATGGACTCACAGATGAACCCCTCATTCCCTGCGACCCGGCTGGACTCTGTCCCTCCGGCCTTCTGTTCTTTGTGCCATCAGTGACTGGTTGAACTATTGGCCCCCCAAAACTAGCTAGACACGAAGAGAAACACTCCCTGTCCTGATGACTGAGACCAGCCCTGATCGCAGAAACAGCCCAACTCTAAAATCACTCCATCCATAACTTACCTGCTCCTCCCTAGAAAAGGTGAAGGCAAAACTACCTCTCCTCATGAGATACTCAAATCTCCGGATCTGGGGTGTTCTACCATTGCCGCAGCCTGAACAAAGTCAGTACACTTACTTGTTCAGTTTTGTAGGGATTTTTTTGGCTTTGACCCACCTCTGCATCAGAGCAATAGTGTTGCTCTCCCAGGAACTATCAGCTGAGGCATTCCTAGTACTCCCCTCCCACTCTGGGTCTGATCCTGGCTGAGATTCTGATCCATGTCCCTTGCCTACTTCTCTGCCCACTTCCTTTCTTCGAGGCACGGCCCTAGTTGCCAGAAGTTTCTGCCCACTACTTAGGGAGCATCGGGATGTGTGGGCCCTGTCTACGTTGCCTGGTCAAACTGATTGTCCTCCAGTGGGAGAGGAGTGTGGAGCGGTGCAGAGAATGCCGCTGGAGAATGAGGGTGGGTGGGCTTCGGCAAAGAAGCCACTTGCAAGTCATAAAGAGGCCAGAGACCTTGGGCATGGCGCCCTGTGCTCACACCGGAGGCCACCTGGCCACCCACGGCTGAGGCTACCTCCAAAGGGGGTCTAATTCTGGAAACTGACCAAAGGAACAGGAAGGACTGAGGGGACAGGACACGGGAAGAACCTGGGATGTGGAGGCAGAGGGGACATCTCACTCACACATTCATTCAACAAACTGTAGTTGAATTTACTCAGCTGAGTGTCAGGGGTATTTATATGGAACAAAGGAATGACAAAGGACTGACTGGACACCAGGAAGACACTGAAAGAAGGTAAGATAGAATCCGGCACACTCAGAACTCATCTCTAGGAAGGCTAGGATTCAATGCAAAAATACGTATAATACAGGATTGTGCATGAGAAGCGCCGTGAAGTTCTGTGGAAATGAGGAAAAGAGACAGGTCATTTCTGGGCGCCTGGGTGGCTCAGTCGGTTAAGCACCTGCCTTCAGCTCAGGTCATGATCCCAAGGTCCTGGGATGGAGCCCCGAGTCTGGCTCTCTGATCAGTAGGGAGTCTGCTTCTCCATCCGCAACCCCCCCACCTCATGCTCTCTCTCTCATTCTCTCTCTCTCTCTCTAATAAATAAATAAAATCTCAACACAAAAAAAAGACAAGTCATTTCTGGCAGGGCTGTAATACCCTCCTAGCCCCAGGGAGCCTTGGTGCAAATCGGAAGAGTTGTCTTTAACAAACCCAGCTCTCTGGGCCCAGGGCTTGGCAAACGAAGAGCAAACTGGCTTATAACACGCCTCCCCCCTCCTCAGTGAAGGGCCCTCAACCCCTCTGGTCACTCTAGTGTCAGATTCAGCCTGCTTCTCCTGGGGGGGCTTCATGGAGGAGGTGGCATTTGAGTCTGCAGAAAGGATAGGCAGGATTTGGGCAGGTGGAGAGGGGGAGGTGGGTGGCAAGGGGGCTGTTGAGAGCAGAGGGTGGGATAATCCAGGCAGAGGGGCTGGTGGAACAGCATCCTGGGGTCAGGGATGGAGGAGCCCCCACTGGGAGCACAGAGATTCTGCTGGGCCGCCCCACGGGAGGTCACACCACCAGCACCCTCTGGGGGAGCACTCCCAGGTCACACGCCCAGGTCAGCCAGCAGGCAAACTAGCGACTTGAAGAGCTCAGGTTTGAGAGTGATTATGGACTGAATTATGTTCCCCCCAGATTTCACATGTTGAAAACCTAATCTTAGTATCTGAATGTGCTTGGATTTGGAGACAAAGCCTTTAAAGAGGTAAGAAGGTTCAGTGCGGTCATAGGGTGGGGCCCTAATCCTATCTGACAGGCGCCCTTCCGGGAATGAGAGGCAGCAGGGGTGTGTGTGCACAGAGGAAAAAAAAACTTCACGAGGACACAGCAAGAAGGCAGCCATCTGCAGACCAAAGAGGAAACCAGCCCCACCCACACCTTGATCTTGGACTTCAGCCTCCAGGACTGTGGGGAAGAACTTTCTGTATTTAAAGCACCCAGTTTAAGGTATTTGTGTCCTAGCAGGCTGGGCCGACAAACATAGGATGGACAGCCTTCTGGACCTCCTCCCTGTGTCCCAAAGGAGGCCCTCAGCCTCTCTGCACCTGTCTCCTGATCTGATGTGAAAACAAAGGGAAAGACACATTCCACCCAGCACAGGGGCCACCCGGAAGTGAAATTCTGTATGTGGAATGGACACCTGGTATGGCACACAGATGTTGAGGAAGAGTATCATTTCTGGAATGAGGTGCCTGCCCCTAGGAGTGAGGAGGGGAGAAAAGGCCAGAATGAGGGCCCCCGTCAACAATACTGCACTGTGGATTTGAAAGTACTAAGAGGGCAATTCTTCAAAGTTCTCATTGTAAGAACTACACCTGATAACAGATACTAGCTACACTTAATATATAATCATTCTGCAAGATATACCTGTATGTTGCACATTTAAAAATGATACAATGTTACATGTCAGTTATACCTCAGTGAAAAATAAAGATTTTTTTAAAAGACAAGAGGTGGGGTAGAGGCAGAGAGAATAAGCACTCTTCTTTGCATTTATCCTACCTGTTCTTCTTACATTTCTATTTTTTTAAAGATTTTATTTATTTATTTGACAGACAGAGATCTCAAATAGGCAGAGAGGGAGAGAGAGGGGAGCAGGCTCCCTGCTGAGCAGAGAGCCCGACGCGGGGCTCTATCCCAGGACCCCGAGATCATGACCTGAGCTGAAGGCAGAGGCCCTAACCCACTGAGCCACCCAGGCGCCCCTACATTTCTATTTTTATATGTGGTTTTCATAAACGTAACACATAAGTACATAAGTGTTTCTATATTATGAAAAAGATCATCCTTGTACATTTCCATTTTGTACCTGGTTTTAATATGTATCCTACATCAGTGCAGAGCTATATGTATGCAATACATGAATAAACAGATATGCACATCCAGGGGTAGAATATCCCTTCCCTTATCTTCAGGGAGACGTTTCAAGACCCCCAGGGAATGTCCGAAACCACAGATAGTACCAAACCCTATATATCCTGATTTCCCTATACACCCGTACCCACGATAAAGTGTAATTTATAAATTAAGCACGGTAAGAGATTAAGAACAATGATTAATAATCAAATAGAATAATCTTAACAATATACTGTAGTCAAAGTTATGTGAATGTGATCTCTGTCTCAAAATGCCCTATGGTACTGTTTCGCCCTTCTTGTGCTGCCATGAGATGACAAAATGCCTTCCTGACAAGACAAAGTGAGGTGGGTGACCTAGGCACCATGATGTAGCGTGAAGCCACTACTGACCTTCTACGCTACGTCGGAAGAAGGGTCACCTGCTTCCGGTGGGCTGCAAGCAGCTGAGTCCACAGAAAGAGAAACTGTGGACAGGGGACAACTAGAGTAGCTGATTTTTTAAAAATGCACTGATAGGAATGTGCAAGCAAAAAAAAAATCCTTGAAGACCCATGTGGACCATAAGAATATTCCAGCAATATCTCTTCACACGCTTTGATGGCCAGGGTCAGAAGGCAGCATTTAGGACCAAGGGGGAGGAGGAACGCCATTACTGGCAAATGCCACTGGGAAGTTGGAGGGTCATGCGAGGACGGCAGAGCCCCTGTGCCCGTGCCAGCCTTCTGGGCACGTGTGGAGACCTGTGAGATGGGGCTTGAGCGGTCTCCGGGAGGGCCTTTGTGAGATGCTGCCAAAAACTGTGGTCCAGACATGGACATCACCGGAGGAGCCCTCCAGGCAGGGGTCTGACAAACACTGCGTATCATTGTTGGGACGGTCCCCTCTCGTGGTTACAATGGCAGGAAAGCTGTGAATAGTGGACAAATAGTGGACTTGCTGTGGCAGACTGAGCACATGTGAGGCTCCCTCTGAGAGGTCCCCAGGATGCCTAGAAACACTGTGATGGGAGTGGGGGGCAGCTAACGTCCCTGCCCGGGGAGATGAGTGGTTTAGGACCTCTGTCATTTGGGCATAAGTGTAAGTGGGGTGTTATTTTTCCGTCACAGACCAAGGGACAGGAGCCCCCGTGGCATGTGAGTTCCATAGCTCAGGGAATCTCTGCTTTTGGAGCAGAGGGAGTTCGGTGCTTAGAACCCATGTGACGAGAGAGTCCAAGGGATCCCCAGAGTGGACCACGAGGAGGTAGGGAATGGGTGGGTGTACACTGACCCTGAGGGAGGTTTTCGTCCCTGAAGGTGGGTGGGGCCTGAGAATCAGAACACAGACCCGCAGCTCTGAGAGCTTGCGATGTTGGCTTGTGTTCAGAAAACACGGCCCAGACCCTGGCTTCCAGCACACCTGGTAGAATCGCCTATTTGTGTGACCCTGGACAAGTCACAGTGTCTCTGAGTCTCAGTTGTTCCATCTGTAAGATGGGAATATTCTCTTCCTCGGGGCAAATAAGGGGAGAGGTCTGTTTAGCCGACCCCTCCTTGGCTTCCAACACCTCCAAAACCTTTCTCTGAAGAATGCTATTCTGAGGACCCAGGCTTCACAGCTCCGGGAAGAATAACCTCAGTGCCATGATTCCTCCTCCCACAAACTGTGGCCAGTGGGATGGGGCTGGTGAGGTGGGGAGCAGCGGCCACTGAGGACCTTCTTCCAGCATATTCTCATTTGGGCATCTGGCCAACAGCTTCCCCATGCCTGCCCAGGCACCAGCAGCCCCTCTCCTTTCCAGCTGGAGAAGCAAAGCCCCGTGAAAGGACCAGCTTTGCCATTAGCCACTCCAGCCCCTGGGGCACGCCTGGGGCACGCAAGGATCACCCCCCTTCCCCGAGCACCTCGGCCAGGCAGCTCTGCCTGTCCTCCTGGGAGCCAGCTGGAGGCTGTGAGCGCACGTTCTCCCAGCCCCTGCTCCCACCTCCCCTCTCTGAGGACACTGGCCCCCTTCCCCTCTTCTCCTCCCATCCCACCTCCTCTCTGTCTCCTCATCGCCACCACTCGGGCTCACCTTTCCTGAAAGACCTCAGTTCCTCTGTCACCTTGCGGTGTAAGGAGCCCTGAACCTGGACGGACCTTCAGCATAGCTTGCAGAGCGTTTGCAGGAGACCTGCTGGAAGGAGGTCTCTCTTAAACAAGTCGCAAACCCTGGGACGCCGGCATTCTTTCTCACTTCATGGAAAAGGACAATGCACCCAATTCCGCATGGTTATTGAACGTCTGCTCCACGCTAGGCACTGGGAACACAGTCTGTCCTAGCTCGGGCTACCAGAATGACACACCACAGCCCGTGTGGCTTGAACCGACATTTAATTCTCATGGTTCTGGAGGCTAGAATCCAAAATCAAAGTGCCAGAGGGTTGGTTTCCTCCGGGGCCCTTATTCTGGGCTTGGAGACGGCCACGTCCTGGTTGCTTCTCACACAGTTCATCTTCTTTCTCTCTGCAGGATGGTCCCTTGTGTCCCTTCCTCTTTGTATACAGACACCCCTCATGGCCTCATTGTAACTTTTTTACCTCTTTAAAGACCACCTTCTCAAACACGGCTGCATTCTGAGCACTGGGGATTAGCTCGTCAACACAGGAATTTGGGGGCGATACAACTCAGCCCCTACCATCCGACAAGCAAGAAACGCTCCCTGCTCCCCTGGCAGCACAAAGAGGGTTGAAGTGGCCCTATAACCTCGGGCAGTTTTTCCAATATCTCGCAGGATCCCTGATGTACAGAAAAGGTGTGAGGTCTGGTGGCTCTGGGTGCAGAAACGAGGGCAGGAGCCACCCCTCCTCCCGGCACCTCCAGGCAGTTCTCAAACTCTGCACAGGGTTAACGGTGAGACCTTGAGAAGGAGTGTTTCTTAAGCATTTAGCACAGACCAGACACTATTTATTCTAAAAGCAAGATTGCGTTCACTCTCCTGACAATGGATGAGGAGCTATCCTCCCACTTCACAGATGAGAAGGGGAGCCCAGAGGAGAAAGTCACTTCCCTGGAGCCCAGGACCTGTGCTGAGGTGCCTCACAGAGCTCCTCAGAAGCGGAGAAGAACGAGCTAAGTCCACCTGAGAAGGCACCATCGAATCTGGTGACGATGATGGTGACAGTGACGGTGGAGAGGTGATGTGGGAGAAGCTCAGTCCCTCCACGCCCTGCAGCCAATGGCTGGGTCCTCCAAACAACTGCCCGCCTTCCTTTCATTTGGTTGTAAGACAACTCTCCTGTTTTTGGAAGGAAATGCGTGAATAACAAAGGAGTTAACCCTTTCCCGTGCAGACCCCCTTTACTCAGGCATTTTGAAGAGCGTGAGCCACAGACAGCCTAAGAAAAGATTTGCTAAAGACATGACCTAGGCACTCAGCAAGTGGTAGCAGGACACTGTGGGGCTTTTCAAACTGTCAGTTCTGGCTGGGACTCTGTGCCACCATATGCTATCTGACATATCAGACAAACAATAGGAATTTTCTGAGCTTTGGTTTCCTTATCGACAAAGGAGGGCATCCGGTGGTGTGGGTGGGGGGAGAGGTGCCCACATTAAATGACACCTGAACACCATGGGAATTTGGTATGCATGAGGGTTCTTCTGTACCCTGAGGTTCCTGGGTGGACCGTCAACAGGGGGCACTGTTTGGTCTGGGGTCACTCTAACTGGGAAGCTTCCAAGTACTTTCTTGGCTGCTTCTGTCTTGAGGGTAGAGGGCTGGGGACTCTGAACCAAGGTCAGATTACCCCACCTGTGGGCGCCCGTCCTGCTAGGGACAGAAACATATCCCTCTGAAGGCACAATAAGTATCATTTGCATTTCTTATAGAAAGCAGATGCTCACTTCCATTGGGAAATGTTCCCATATGGCTTGGACTTGTTGCAATTTCCATCAAGGGCTGGTCTTGAATTTCATAATTAAAGGTGTCCCTTGGCCACTGCCAGAAAAGGAACTGAGTTTCCATTTGGCCCCAGAATCCCTTTGTTTGTCTCTGACAGGAGGGAAGCCAGCCCTCTCTGGCCCAAAGTCCCTGCCAGCTCTCCCTAACGTTCTCACTCGGAGGAGGAGGAGGGTCTGTGCTCCAAACCCCAAGGCGCAGTCTCATCTCTGTGCACGAGGAATCCTACCTGGGGAAACCTGCATCTTCAGGTAACCACAAGCAACACTTTGCCCACATCCTGGCAGTCCCCGTGCTTTCCTACTTCCCAAGAACCATCCCCCCAACTGCTAGGCCCGCCAGCTGGGCTTCCCTGGTGAGAACGGAACCTTGGATGCGCCATTTGTGTTTTTCCAGCAGTGGCCATGGGAGGGCGACTGTTCCCCTCCTGTCCGGTGCAATTCCTCCTTCCCTAGGAGCTACCAATCACTGTTGTGACCCCAGGCTGTGCCCTGAATCAGGGACTGAACCGCCTACCCAAAGAGCATCACAGATCCCCCCTGAGCTTTGTCTTCTATCACAGGATTATCTCGGAGTCCCATTCCCTCAGGAACTGGGTGGGTTCTGAATCCATTCACTGGCTGTGTCGGAACCCCAGGCTCCTTAAAGGTTAAGTTGATGGTGCTAACACCCACACTGTGGGCCGCTATGTGGATTCCATGAGATAATAAATAGAAAAACCTCCTTCCCCTTCGCTGGGTGGCAGGAAAGCTCCAGGATGAGATGAGGCTTGGGACAAGTTTCCTGCTTCTGCCCCCTCCCCTCCACCACCAAGGAACTCTCCTGCCCCAAACCTACAGATCACAGAAGAAGTGAGCGGAGATCCCCCCCTCTAAGGACTGGGTTTGATGGAGAATCACTTCCTGCTGCCAGGACTCAATGGCTTCCCACAACTTGACCTAACAAGACTTGGGGTACCATGTTGGTGGCTCATTTAGAGGTCATAGCACCTGGATGGAGACCACAAAGATTTGACAGATCTTTGCATTTAGCTGTTAACACATGATTTTATGGGGTTAAACCAAATGCCCTACTCAGAACCACTTCTCACACTCTTCTAGCTAAAAAGATAGTGAACGGGATTTTTTGCTATGGGACCTACAAGGAGGGCATCAGAGGGGCCCTAGCCAAGAAAACTAGCAGGCATTGTCTTGGAGCCTGGTCCGTGGGCTCGGAGCAGGGGAACATGCTGTTCTTTGATGAATCTCTTCAAACCACCTGTCAGACAGCCTCTTCCCAGGTTACGGAGCATCAGGAAGACTGAGTTGATTTTTGCCCTTTGCGCTACTGACGTCAGAGGCACAGTGGGCAGAGCAGAACATGGGTGGGATGCTGCATTCTGGCACTTCCTGCCAGACTTTGCCTACCACACATGGATGGGTGTTTAGGAGTGATCTAAAAAGTCTGGTGGAAAAAGCCCCCGAGTCAGTTGGGATCTTGGAAACATAAGTTTGCCAAGTGTAGCTGACGCTGATGGTTGCCCACTCAACATGAATTTCTCACCCACCCTCCTTTCCTCTTAATTCAGAACAGGCATCTGCCCTCCTTCACTCAGCCTTGTGCTTCTAGGGGGGTTCATGTCAGCCCAGGCTGAAGGCTGAGTCCCAATAAGTATCCGTCAATCATGGGTTCCCAAAACCCTTCTTGGTGATGGATTTAGATAAGCAGAGAACTGGATCCTGCTGTCCCCCTGGGCTTGTCCTGCCTATGGCCTTCTTATGAAGTTGGACTGAGATTGGCCATATAGGCCCCCCTCCTGTTTTACCACGTATGCTTGGTCATGTCTCTCTGGGCCTCATTTTCTTTTTTTCTTTTTTAGATTTTATTTATTTGTTTGACAGTCAGAATCACAAGTAGGCAGAGAGGCAGGCAGAGAGATGAGGGGAGGCAGGCTCCCTGCTGAGCAGAGAGCCCAATGCGGAGCTTGATCCCAAGACCCTGGGATCATGACCCGAGCCAAAGGCAGCGGCTTTAACCCACTGAGCCACCCAGGTGCCCCTGGGCCTCATTTTCTATAACATATAAAAGTAGTTTTCTTTCCTCAAGCTACCCTGGAGAGAACACTTCCATGGTTGGTAAATATGGCGCCCACCCACACCAGGGCATGTAGAAGAAGATCACTTATGGTGGCAACTAATAGAATTATAACAGCAGGATTCTGTATTATTTTATACATATTAAAAAATCCTTTGGTTGCATTTGCAAGTCACCCAACGTGAACCAGGCTTACACACAAACGAGAATTGATTATAAGAATATGGGTCTGTCTCCCAACACTCAAAGCCTGGAGTGTGATGTGGTCCTCTGAACACATTCACATCCAGGTTCCAGATGCCACCAGACCACCCACTCTGTATTGTGTCGAATGATGTCCCCCCAAAACTTTGTGGAACCTCAGGGGAATTTGTCTGGGAATAGGGTCTTTGTAGATGTGATTGGTTAAATTAAGATGGAGTCATACTGGACAGGGTGGGCTTTCAATGCGATGAAGACATGGAGAGGGACACCCGGGTGGCTCAGTCAGCTAAGCCTCCAACTCTTGGTTTAAGCTCAAGTCATAATCTTATGGGTGGTGAGATCAAGCCCTGCATCAGGCTCTGCACTCAGCGGGGAGTCTGCTTAAGATTCTCTCTCTCCCTCTGCCTCTCCCCCTCCTCACAGGCACTCTCTCTCTAAAATAAGTAAATAATTGTTTTTTGTTTTTTTTTTTAAAGGAAGAAGACATGCAGAAAGATATAGAGAGATGGGATAGGAAGTACACAGGGGAGAATGGCACATGACAACAAAGGTGGAAATACTGACGTGGTACATCCACAAGGCAAGAAATGCCAAGGATTGCCAACAGACACCAGAAGCTAGACAAGAAGCAAGGAAGGATGCTCCCTTTGAGCCTTCAGGGGAAGTATGGCCCTGCCAACATCTGAGTTTCAGGCTTCTCACCTCCACAACTGTGAGAGGATACATTTCTGTTGTTTTGAGCTACCAAGTTTGTGGTCATTTGTTAGGGCCGCCCCAGGAAACTACTATGTACACCTTCTACTTGTCTTTGCTATGTGGGCATCTCTTTTCCCTCTGGCTACAGACAATCCTTGTCCTCCTTAAAGTAGCTGCCACACAGTGACATACCACATAGCTGACAACCCCTTGCAGATGTGACACTTGTCGATCAGGCTTCCAGAAAAAAGTAGTGCTGTCTGCCTCCCAGATGGAATCCTCTGAGAAAGAACTCTAATTGGCCCAGCTTGCCTTGGGAGATAAATCTGGGAGACCAAGCAGTGGTGGCCACAGGGAAAGTGACATCGCACCAGGCTGGTGGGTCCCAAAGTAGCCATGTAGAGGGGGAGAGGATGATAAAAGGGAAATTTCTAGGATAATGAGTGTCCACTGCAGATACTCTAAGTCCTTATTCCATAAATACTGGCCTCCCTGGACCACATGAATCTGTCCTTTTGAATTGTCATGCATATCTATCAATAAACAACGGGATAAAAAAGGAGAACGAAAAAAGGAGTCTTAAAAAGCCTGGATGGCTCAGTGGGTTAAAGCCTCTGCCTTCGGCTCAGGTCATGATCTCAGGGTCCTGGGATCGAGCCCCGCATTGGGCTCTCTGCTCAGCAGGGAGCCTTCTCCCCCCGCCCCCCGCTCTCTCTGCCTGCCTCTCTGCCTACTTGTGATCTCTCTCTGTCAAATAAATAAATAAAATCTTTAAAAAAAAAAAAAAGCCAGAAATCTAGGCTGAACAAGGAAAGAGTGAGCAAAGACAAAGAAGATAGACACCAGTGTTCTGAAAGTTCTAATGACCTAATTTTAAGTACATAATTTTGTTGTCCTTAGCCTAGAACAGTGATTAGATGGCATTCAGCTCTGTGCAAAGGGGGTATACAAGAAGTGGCCACATGAAATTGTGCTCTCACTTCCATGTTTGTCTCTGCAGACATTTCCCAGGTGGGAACCTGAGGCAGGTTATCAGAGTGGAGGGGTGAATCGACTTTGTCCAGTTTCATTGTTTCTGGCAAAGACAAAAATCCCACAATAAAAACTGAATAGATACAGTTAGAGAAACACCCAAAATACACCCACGTTGGTCTTAGAAATTCTCAGCTACATCTGCATAGAAATGGCTGAAGCAAGTCTTGAGACACTGGCTGGTTATTATTTCTACAAGGAGAACTGTGATGTGCTGAGAGGTAAAAACTTTTAGCAACTTCTTGGCCATCTTCCTGGATCGCTGGTAATAGCCCAAGCTGATGACGGCTCGTAAAATTCCCTATACACAAATTTCACGATTCCGACTATAGAACCATTACCGCAGACTTTCCTGTCTGGCAACCACATTGCTTATAAATGACGGTGCAGGGCCTTGGTTCCTGAAGGAAAGTTTTGAGATGGGAATGAGAACCACCTTCAGCCCTGTTAGAAAAGTCAAGTTATTCCCTAGGTATATTCCTGCATAATCAGTGTGGTTTTTAAAAAATACTCTAGGTCACTTCCTGTGGCCCAGTAGGTTCCTTTCTAAGCAGCCTCCAGGAATCATCAATTTCAGCCTTTTTCATGCAGATCAATTCTGAGAGCGAACATAGACACCTTTCTTTTTTTTTTATTTATCTATTAGAAAGAGAGAGAGCAAGCTCAAGCAGACAGAGTGGTAGGCAGAAGCAGAGGGAGAAGCAGGCTCCCTGCCGAGCAAGGAGCCCCATGTGGGACTCGATCCCAGGACGCTGGGATCATGACCTGAGCCGAAGGCAGCCGCTTAACCAACTGATCCACCCAGGCGTCCCCATAGACATCTTTCTATCAAGAATTGCCCCGATACCCTGCTACAACGTGGTCAAGATAATGTGGCAAAAACCTACTGAAATGACAACAGTTTTCCGCCATAAAATGCCTCCTTTGTGGGCAGATAATTCACATTCATTAGTGAATAGTTTACATTCTTTGGGCAGTTTCTTTCTTGGTCATTCCCTCCACATCAAGTTGAAGACACAATCTGATCTTGAATCACACAGGCCGACACTGTGAAATTCCCTTTTCTCTTCAAAAGAGAAGGAAGTAAGCCTCCCTGGATGACAGCACCCCATGGAGTTAGGGGAGCCCACTATGAGGGGGGAAAGGCAGTGTAGAGGGACAGGGACTGGGGATCAACATTCACCATTGCCCTTCAAGGATTTTTTTTAAAGATTTTATTTATTTATTTGACAGACAGAGATCACAAGTAGGCAGAGAGGCAGGCAGAGAGAGAGGGAGGAAGCAGGCTCCCTGCTGAGCAGAGAGCCCTATGATCCCAGGACCCTGAGATCATGACCTGAGCTGAAGGCAGAGGCTTAACCCACTGAGCCACCCAGGTGCCCTGCCCTTCAAGGATTTTTAAACCGAGTATCGTCATTGAGACAGAGGGAAGAGTCCCACCATCTCTAAAACAGTGCCAGAGTTCATCGTACGGGTTTGCTCTTAGAAGAGCCCCCAGAAGCAAAAAGATAGCATGTTGGAAGGATTTAGGATGCTAATAACCCATGTGATGTGCTGAGAGGCATTCGATAGTCACTGTTCTTAATGATCGGAAATGGTGAAAGAACTTCTTTTTTTAACATCCGTGATAACTGCTGGGGCTGCCCTGTTAGGTTGTGTGTAGTCTAATCTCCAGAGGACAGTGATCTTGGGGGGAAGCACCTGGTACCTAACAGTCATCAGGCATTCTGTGGCCAAAAACAGCTCCAGACCCATAAGGTGGGGCAACCACAGCAATGCATAGTGGCTGCCTTCGTGGAAATCTTCTGGCCTCTCCTGGGAAGCTGAAAGCTGAAAGCTTGTTGTTGAAACCCCCTACCGCCCCTCCCCCACTCGGACGCTGGAGTCCAAGGCCAAGGAGCGCCCCCTTTGATTAAACGTAACATGATTCAGCAATGGCTACCATTTGTAAAGAAAAAATGACACAAGAAAATGAGTTGCCCTGGGAAGGCTTCAGGCACTTTGCTTTAAGTTTTAGTGGGTTCAGCATAGACTGTGCATGACTTCCCTTAAGGACTGGGATCCCTTGAACGGTAGTCATGGCAGCAGAGGTAAAACAGGAATTCCCACGGATTGTTTGTTTTTTCCTCTTATTCTCCACTTCTGTGTCTGACATATCTCAGTGATACCTGGCATCCTGAATTAGTTCTGGGTGGTCTTCCTCTGTTGACCTCATCCTTGAATCACAGGGCTACGCCCTTGGAATCTAGGAGGAGGATAGTTAAGGCATCAGGAAAATTTAGGACCGGCAGGGATTCCTGAAAAGTCTCCAAAGACCCATGATTGGGCATCTGTAGATAAGCTTGGGCAAGGTCAAGTATTGCAATATCTGTCTCCTCCCGGCAAAGACAAGAGGGTGCTCGCTAAGCCCAGGCATCTGACGTGGGTGCTACCTTCATCCAGATCTTGTAGATTTCCCCCCAATAACCCCAGAATCTTCAAGCTCAAAGAATCCCAGCTCCTCTGCAGACTCTCTGTGGGAAACTTGAGCAGCCTCTGTTTCTCCATCTGTAAAATGGGAACAAGAATTGTATCTACTCTGTAAGGTTGTTGTAAGGTGGGAAAATACGTGTTAAACATTTAGCACAGCACCAGGCAGGTGCTAAAAGCGCAACAGAGACATCCCCTGCTTTTTGAAAGTTTGCGTTATGCCACTTTACTTTTAAGAAAAATCTCCCTTGGTACCAGTTTTTGCTAACCAAAAGAAACCCAAGATTTTCTCTTTAAAAAAAAAAAGAAAAGATGAAAAGCAAAAACCATGTTCTGTGTTTGTTTGGCAGGGAGCCTCTATGCAGGCGGTGTGCACGGAGCAGGAGAGCGGCGCCCCCAAGCCCCTTCCGCCAGAACTGCACTTGCATGTCAAAATCAACATCCTGAGCTTTGAACTGTGTCGCTGAGCAGCTCTTCTTCATCTCAATTGATTTTGTGCACCCGTTAGCAAGATGTGTCCTAAGGTATCAGAAAAGCCTAAGAGAGGTGACTTTTTGTGTCTGGGAACCCTCAAAACTGTTTTCACTTACATTAACAGTAATTGCTTCTTTGCTTTAGACCACTTTGACTTACAAAAGGTTTCATAGGAAGGCCCTACTTTCAGAGACGGGGGAGACCTGTATATAGAAGAAATGGAAAAGACTGTTACTAGTGCAAGTATTGTAGTATTCACAGGCACTTTAGGGATAGATCAAGGATTTGTAAGCTGAAGTTCCTGGCTCCTTAGAGGAGCTTACTTAAATTTTATGCAAAATTGTATGTTTATGGGCATTTTCCTGGGGAGAAGTCACAGGCTTCCACCATATTCTCGGATTCTCTGCTCTGGAAAAGGTCACGAACCAGTGTAGTTTCTTTTTCTTAAAAAGAAAGCCCATCATCTCACACCCAGTAGGATGGCTGCTATCAAAAAACACAAACCCATGGGATGCCTAGTGGCTCAGTCGGTTAAGTGGGTCCTGGGATCGAGTCACAGGTGAGGGTCCTTGCTCAGCGGGATTTTGCTTCTCCCTCTGTCTGCTACTCTCCTTGCTTGGGCTCTCTCTCTCTCTGACAAATAAATAAAATCCTTAAATAAACAAAAAACACAAATCCGACAAAGAAACAGAAAACGGTAAATGTTGTCAACAATGGGGAGAGATTGGATCCCTCGTGGTGGTGGTGATGGGAAGTGGTGTGGCTATCTGGAAAACACTATGACAATTCCTCAAAACATGATCGCAGCGTTACCATCTGTCCCAGCAATGCCACTTCTGGGTGCATATCCCAAAAGAAAGCAAGGCCTCACGAAGATATCTGTAGCCCAGGCTCATAGGAGCGCTGTTCACAATAGCCACAATATGGAAGAAACCCAACTGCCCAGCAGTGGATGAGGGGATTAACAAAACAATGCAAACAATGGAGTTTCATTCTACTGGTCTGCGCAGGCTGCCATCACAAAATATGATAGAATGGGTGGCTTCCACAGCACTAATTTATTTTCTCATGGTCCTGGAGCCACAGGACCTGGTGAGCTCTGGTGAGCTCTCTCCCTGGCTTGCAGAAGGCCACCTTCTCACTATGTCCTCATGTGGCCTTTTCCTTGGTGCTTGTGAGTGGGCACGCAAACAGGCCTGGGGGCTGAGCTGTCTGGTGTCTCTTCTTATAAAGACACTAATCTGGGGCACCTGGGTGTCTCAGTGGGTTAAAGCTTCTGCCTTCGGCTCAGGTCATGATCCCAGGGTCCTAGGATCAAGCCCCACATTGGGCTCTCTGCTCAGCGGGGAGCCTGCTTCCTCCTCTCTCTCTGCCTGCCTCTCTGCCTACTTGTGATCTCTCTCTCTGTGTGTCAAATAAATAAAATCTTTTTAAAAAGAATAAATAAAGACAGTAATCCTGGAGCACCTGGGTGGCTTAGTTGGTTAAGCATCCAACTCTTGATTTTGGCTCAGATCATGATATCAGAGTCATGAGATCAAGCCCCACGTCAGGCTTCACATTCAGCAGCTACTTCTCTTTCTCTCCCTCTCCCTCTACTCCTCTCCCAGCTCATGCACTCTCACTGTCTTCTGAAATAAGTAAATTTTTTTTTAAAGGACACTAATCCTATGAGATCACTGTCTTACCCTCATGACCTCACTTAACTTTAATTACATCCTTACTCCGAATGGGGGTGGGGAACTACATACGAATTTTGAGGGGACACACTCAGTCCATAAAAATTATTAATCTTTCGGGGCGCCTGGGTGGCTCAGTTGGTTAAGCAACTGCCTTCAGCTCAGGTCATGATCCCGGAGTCCCGGGATCGAGTCCCACATCGGGCTCCCAGCTCCATGGGGAGTCTGCTTCTCCCTCTGACCTTCTCCCCTCTCATGCTCTCTTTCTCTCTCTCTCTCTCTGAAATAAATAAATAAATAATCTAAAAAAAATTATTAATCTTTTAAAAGGAAGGAAATTCTGGCACAGGCAACAATACGGATGAATCTTGAGGACATTGTGCTAAGTGAAGTAAGCCAGTCCCAAAGACAAATAGAGTCTGGTTCCACTTCCAGGAGGTAACTGGTGGTTAAGCTCATGGAGACAGAAAGTAGAATGAGGGTTACCAGGGGCTGGGGGTGGGAGAAGAAAAGAATGGGAGTTGTTTAATGGATACAAAGTCTCAGTTTTATAAGATGAAAGGAGTTTTGGAGATTGGTTGCCCAACAACGTGAACACACTTAACACAGCTGAACTGTACATTTAAAAATGGTTAAGATGGCAAAGTTTATATTATGCATATTTTACTAAAATTAAAAAAGTACTAAACAAAGAAATAAAGCCCCACTGAAAGCATTGTTCAGTTCTTGCCCCAACTAGAGTAACGAGGAGTAGTTAAGAGCATACAACTTGGGGGGTGCCTGGGTGGCTCAGTCAGTTAAGCGTCTGCCTTTAGCTCAGGTCATGATCTCAGTGTCCTGGGATTGAGCCCTGCATCAGGCTCCCTGCTCAGCGGGGAGCCTGCTTCTCCCTCTACCTCTGCCCTTCCCCCGAACTCATGTGGTCTTTCTCTTTCAAATAAATAAATAAAATCTTTTTTAAAAATGGGGCACCTGGGTGACTCAGTTGTTAAGCATCTGCCTTCGGCTCAGGTCATGATCACAGGGTTCTGGGATCCAGCCCCATCACTGGGTTCCCTGCTCAGTGGAAAATCTGCTTCTCCTTCTCCCACTCCCCCTGCTTGTGTTCCCTCTCTCATTGTCTCTTTCTCTGTCAAATAAATAAATAAAATCTTTAAAAAAAAAAAAAAAGAGCATACACTTTGAAATAAGAGATGCCTGGTTTCACCTCTGAGTTTCCAATAGACCTGAGCATGAACTTGAGCAACCTTCAAAAATGTTCTTTTTTTTTTTTTTTAAGATTTTATTTATTTGTTAGAGAGAGAGAGAGAGAGCACAGGCAGACAGAGTGGTAGGCAGAGGCAGAGGGAGAAGCAGGTTCTCTGTCAAGCAAGGAGCCGGATGTGGGACTCGATCCCAGGACGCTGGGATCATGACCTGAGCCAAAGGCAGCTGCTTAACCAACTGAGCCACTCAGGCGTCCCCAAAAATGTTCTTAAACCAAAACATACATTTTACCTTTCAAGTGACTAAATCTTATTGGATGCCAGGTTTCCTAAAGACCTCTTTGGGCCTCTATCCACAAATTTCCACTAGTCAGGCTGTTTTGACAGCCCCGGAATGGGTCCCCCAGCCCACACCGGACTTGGTAACCCGAACGGGTCCATGAATATTTTGGGGACTGTGCGTTTTCTCTGCTCTGCATGTATATTTCAGACAGCATTCCACAAAGAAGGCATCCAATCTGGCTTCAGAAATGAAGAGCAACATCACCCCATTGTCATTAAACTTGCTGAGTTTGTTCTCCAAAAAGGTACTTCACGTAGCTGACACTGACACCCAGCAAAGCTGGGATTCACCCAACGAGACGTTCAACGTGGAAGGTCCTCAGCAGCAAACTTCCCACTTGCTTTGAAACGTGGGGGAAACTGAGGCCCACAGAGGCTTCAGGGACTGGTTTAATAGAAACTAGAGATAGAAAAAGGCATCAAACCCTGGCCTCTGGAGCCCAAGCGCAGATATACTTCAGCTATCACAGGCTGCCTCATGCAAATACAAGTGCCTCATCAGTGTCCAAGTCGTCTCTGCTCAGGAAACCAGCCAGTTTTCTCCGTATTGCTTCAGTTTTAATATATGCACTGTCAAAGGGAGCATGTATAAAAATGAACATTGTTAGCGATGGTAATCAGATCCTGGACTCATCTCTATGTTCCGCTGTAACGGCACGCATCACATCATTTTAAAGCTGTCTCTTTGCTGGCCCACCTCCCCTTCCTTCCCTACCACACTGCGGATCCCCTGACAATGAGAAGCATCTTGTTCCCAGTATCTAGCACAGCCCCTAATGCAAGTCTGACCCTGGAGAGACGGTAGGCAGGCCACTGATGGTATGTCCCATCTATAATGATGAATATTCATTTCATACCTTAGTCTTAGAAGAAGCAAGGCGTCTGAGAAAACTGATGGCCTGTGCAAGGGTCCCAGCGAATTGTCAGAGTGTAAGAAAATTCTGTAGATGCTTTGCAGGGTGTTTTGTCCCATGCCTTTGTGATAAAATCAAAGCCTCATATGTATGTCAGGAAGCAGGATGGCTGAATCCAATATTTTTGCATGTTGCAAATTTTAAGCATACAATCTGCTCTATTTCTAGAATTAAGTCAGTGGTTCATTTCTTTTTATTATTTGACAGACAGAGATCACAAGTAGGCAGAGAGGCAGAGAAGAGAGGGGGAGAAGCAGGCTCCCCGCTGAGCAAAGAGCCCAATGTGGGGCTCGATCCCAGGATTCTGAGACTATGACCGGAGCCGAAGGCAGAAGCTTAACCCACTAGCCACCCAGGTGCCCCAAGTCAGTGGTTCATTAATCCTTTACATATCAAGAACCTGGCTGGCCTAGCCAAAGATATACCATCTGGCAACCAAAAGCAATTTCAAAATAAGTTAACTCTTTCACTTATGTTTCTCAAAAACCGTGAAGTGGAGCTTAATACATACTCAGAGGAGCCATTATTAGAAAGGTCTGACCTTCCCTGACCATTTCCCTCACCTTCCTGCCATTGCTTTAGTACTCCCTTCCAGCATCCTTCTGGATCAAAAAGGTAGAATAACACGACATCTTTATCTCCTCTCCAACCTCAACCCCAGAAAAATGGCACCAAATTAATTTGAAAGGTATAAGCCCTCAACAGAAAAGAGAATAAGAGGGGCACCCAGGTGGTTCAGTCAGTTAAGCGTCCGCCTTCTGCTCAGGTGATGATCCCGGGGTCCTGGGATCGAGCCCCATGTTGGGCTCCCTGCTCAGCAAGGAGCCTGCTTCTCCCTCTGTCTGCTGCTCCCCCTGCTTGTGCACTCTCCCCACACACATACAAATAAATAAAATCCTTAAAAGGAAAGAAAAGAGAATTAGAGGTGGGACACAAGCAGACAAAAGATTTCAGCAGGGTTCTGCAAGATGATGAGCCCATGGAGGGAGACTCAAGAACTACCTGTGGGGGGCACCTGGGTGGCTCAGTGGGTTAAAGCCTCTGCCTTCGGCTCAGGTCATGATCTCAGGGTCCTGGGATCAAGCCCCGCATGGGGCTCTCTGCTCAGCAGGGAGCCTGCTTCCTCCTCTGTCTCTTTGCCTGCCTGTCTGCCTACTTGTGATCTCTGGCTGTTAAATAAATAAATAAACATCTTTAAAAATAAATAAATAAAAATGAAAGCAATCCTTAAAGGACATAACTACTCTGGGGCACTTGGATGGCACAGCTGGTTAGGTGTCCTACTTTGTTGAAAAAAAAAAAAAAAAGAACTACCTGTGGGTTAGCGGAAGTCCCGCCCAGCAGTGATGCAGTCGCCGTCACACTCAACGAGGACCTCAGCCTGCCTTGTGGACACAGGCAGAGACTCGGGATTCAGAAACGCCTGGCGGAAGTGAAATGTGAGGCTGGAATGGAAAATTGTAGAAGACCTACAGATGGAGCAAGGGGACCCACAGCCACTATCCCCTGGGCACCATACGTCTCACACACACGCATGTGGAAGCACAGATGCCTGGAAGCAATACAGACTCCCCACAGCGAACTATCAGACAACTTAGAGCAATTGAATGTTCCAGGGGAAAGAACTCTTTGTTCTGGCATTGAGGGGCCCAAGATAATAGACAGCAGCCCTCCTGATCCCCCTGAGGCAGAGTCTTCCGTTCGAGAAGCCCCACCTATGAGACACAAAAGGGTGTCATCTCTATGAAGGGGAATTCAGCAATACAGAGCAGAATCACATATGCTCCTACCCTCTGACCCACAAGACCTCTTCCAGGAATCTGGCCACATGACACATATGCAAAAATAAGCATAAGGCTATTCGTTGCAACTGTACTTGGTTTTAATTTCAACTCCAGCTAGTTAACGTAGAGTGTAATACCAGTTTTAGGTATACCATAAAGAGTCCACACCCACACGTCACCCTGAGCTCATCCCAAGTGCATTCCTTAATGCCCATCACTGTTTCTCGCAGCCCCCACCCTCTCCCCTCTGGAAACCATCAGTGCGTTCTCCGTAGTTAAGAATCCGTTTCTTGGTTTGCCTCTCTCTGTGTCTTTTACCCTTTTGCTCATTTGTTTTGTTTCTTAAATTCCACATAAGCGTGAAATCATATGGTATTTGTTTTTCTCTGACTGATGGTTTTGCTTAGCAAAATACTCTCTACCTCCATCAATACTGCTGCAAATGGCGAGATTTCGTTCTTTTTATGGCTGAATAATATTCCATTACATATGTGTAATGGAATACTATATATAATATATATATTTATATATAATATATATATTTATCCATTCATCAATCAGTAGGCACTTAGGCTGTTTCCATAATCTGGCTATTGTCGATAATCCTGCTATAAACATCAGGGTGTGTGTTAGCCCCTTGAATTGGTATTTTTGTGTTCCTTGGATAAATACTTAGTAGCGCGATTGCTGTATCCTAAGATAGTTCTGTTTTTAAGTTTTTGAGGAAACTCCATACTATTTTCTATTTTTAAATTTTGAGGAAACTCCATACTGTTTTCCACAGTGGCTGCACCAGTCTTGCCACCAACAGTGCAGAAGTGTTCCCCTTTCTGTGCATCCTCGCCAACACCTGTTTTTCTTGTGTTGTTGATTTTAACCATTCTGACAGGTGTGAGTGAGAGGTCATTGTAGTTTTGATTTGTATTTCCCTGATGATAAGTGATGTTGAGCATCTTTCCATGTGTCTGTTGGTCATCTGGATGTCTTCTTTGAATAAATGTCTATTCGTGTCTTCTGCCCATTTTTAATTGAATTATTCATTTTGGGGGTGATAAGTTGTCAGTTCTTTATTTATTTTGAATACTAACCCTTTACTGGAAATGTCATGTGCAAATATCTTCTCCTATTCAGTAGGTTGCCTTTTAGTTATGTTGATTGTTTCCTTACTGTGCAGAAGCTTTTTATTTTGATGAAGTCCCAAAAGTTTTTTTTTGTTTTGTTTTTTGGGGTTTTGTTTTGTTTTGTTTTGTTTGCTTTTGTTTCCCTTGCCTCAGGAGAAATAATTAAAAGGAAGTTGCTATGGCCAACATCAAAGAAGTGTTCTCTCCTAGAATTTCTATGGTTTCAGCTCTCACATTTAGGTCTTTAATCCATTTTGAATTTATTTTTGTGTGTGGTATACGAAAGTGGTCCAGTTTCATTCTTCTGCCTGCTGCTGTCCAGTTTTCCCAACACCATTTGTTGAAGAGACTATATTTTCCCATTGGATATTCTTTCCTGTCTTGTCAAAGATTAATTGACCATAGTCGTGCATTTATTTCTGGGTTTTCTCTTCTGTTCTATTGGTCTGTGGGTCTGTCCTTGTGCCAGTAACACACTGTCCTGATGACTACAGCTTTGTAATACAACTTGAGGTCCAGCTTTGCTTTTCTTTTTCAAAATTGCTTTGGCTATTCCGGGTCTTTTGGGGTTCCATACAAAATTTAGGACTGTTTGTTTCTAGCTCTGTGGAAAAGGCTGTCAGTATTGAGATAAGGATTGTATTAAAAGTGTAGATTGTGTAGGGTGGTCTGGACATTTTGGCAATATTTGCTCTTCCAATCGATAATGTGGAATGCCTTTCCATTTGTTTGTGTCATCTTCAATTTCTTTCATCAGAATTCTATAGTTTTCAGAGTACAGGACTTTCACCTGTTTGTTTGTTTTTTTAAAGATTTTATTTATTTATTTGTCAGAGAGAGCGAGCACAGGCAGACAGAGAGGCAGGCAGAGGCAGAGAGAGAAGCAGGCTCCCTGCCGAGCAAGGAGCCCGATGCGGGACTCGATCCTAGGACGCTGGGATCATGACCTGAGCCGAAGGCAGCTGCTTAACCAACTGAACCACCCAGGCGTCCCTCACCTGTTAGGTTAGGTTTATTCCTAGGTATCCTTTTGTATGTGGTGCAATTGTAAATGAGACCGATTCCTTAGTTTCTCCTCCTACTGCTTCATGATTGGTGTGTCGAAATGTCACAGATTTCTATATGCTGGATTTTATAGCCTGCAACTTCCCTGAATTCATCAGTTCTAGCAATTTCTTGGTCTAGTCTTTCACATTTTTGCAACTGTATTTGTCATAGTGAGAGACAGGACCCAAACATCATCAGTAGGAATGGGTTGAATAAACCCTGGGACCTCAAAGCAAACAAAGCTCGGCAACTTTACAGAAACAGGAAAGGCGCCTACAGAAGGCCAAGTCTGTCTCCACGATACATTGTTAACAGGGGAGGAAAAAGCAAAGCACAGAACCATGTTTAGAGTATGTTACATTTTGTATAAGGAGGGAGAAAATATGAATGTAAAAGCATATATTTATACTTTTTACATAACGGAAGAACAAGACAAAACCAATTTTTTAGAAGATTTTTTTATTGGCAAGAAAGAGCGAGAGCAGGAACAAGGGCAGAGGCAGAGAGAGAGGGAGAAGCAGACTCCCTGCTGAGTGCAGACCCTGACATGGGGCTCAGTCCTAGCACACTGAGATCATGGCCTGAACTGAACTCCGATCCTTAACTGACTAAGCCACCCAGGTGCCCCAAAACAAAATCAATCTTTAAAAACCTTTGCCAAAACAAAACAAAACAAAACAAAACAAAAAAAAAACCTTTGTCTAAATACTTACCTAAAACCAAACCTTTAAAATGCTCACTTAGGGGCGCCTGGGTGTCTCAGTGGGTTAAAGCCTCTGCCTTCGGCTCAGGTCATGATCCCGGGGTCCTGGGATCAAGCCCCGGGTCAGGCTCTCTGCTCCTCGGGGACCCTGCTTCCTCCTCTCTCTGCCAGTCTCTCTGCTTCTTGTGATCTCTGTCAAATAAATAAATGAAAATATAAATAAATGAAGTGCTCACTTAAAGAAACAGAGATCTGCAGACTCAATAAAAAAGCAAGACCTACCGATATGTTCTTTACCAAAAACACTCCACAAACATCAAGATGAAGGGAAGTTGAAAGAAGGTTGAGGGGACGCCTGGGTGGCTCAGTTGGTTAAGCAGCTGCCTTCGGCTCAGCTCATGATCCCAGCATCCTGGGATCGAATGCCGCGTCGGGCTCCTTGCTCGGCAGGGAGCCTGCTTCTCCCTCTGCCTCTGCCTGCCACTCTGTCTGCCTGAGCTTGCGCTTTCTCTCTCTCTCTCTAAAAAATAAATAAATAAGATATTAAAAAAAAAGAAAGAAAGAAGGTTGAGGAGACACCTACAATACACAAGCAAAGCGTAAGCCAGCTGGTGTGTCCCTAAACATAACAGGCCAAGAGACAGAGTATTACAGGAGATCAAGCAGGACATTTCCTTCCAGTAAGAGCGTCAATTCATCAGGAACACATAGCAACCTTGCGTGCCCCAGAGACACAAACGACATTTGACAGAAGTGATTTTCAGAAGCATTTGTTGCAGTTAGAGGAGGCTACGTCTCTCACTTTGTCACCTTCAGAGCGTGCCCACAGTTGACAACCGGCTGCCCTGAGTTACTTTTTTAAGGCCCCTCATGCCATTACCAATAGCCAGCGCCATCCACAGTGGTGGACTTATCATTGTCCCCTAGCACCCAAGTCCCCAGCCACAGGCTTTCCCCTGTGCCCCCAGGTTTGAAACTCTTTCTGCTTTCAGGGGTCACACCTGTTCTCAACTATCTCGGTCTGAACCTCCCAGACAGCCAAGCCTGAGGCGATCCCAAGTTGTGGGGGGGAAGAGGGATTGGGAGGAGGGGAAGAGGGAGTGAGACAGGGAAGGCAGGAGAGCCATTAGGAGGGTCCAGTGCCAGCTGGCCGTCGCCTTAATGTGTACTGTCCTGTGGGACCATCTGTTCCTCCCCACGGTCTGTCCAGGAGGGGAGAAAGGGGGAACATTTGATCATCTGGCTCTCACGTCCACTGTCAAAGCTTGGCCCGGGAGGTTGCACCCAGTGGGGACCCATGATGTCTGCCCCTTCAGCATCAGCAGGAAGCCCCCCGGGCATGGGGGAAGAATCACAGAGCACGGACACAAAAGAAGACGCTGTCAAGGCTTGTGTGGTGGTGGTCAGAGTCCACGAAAAGATGCTTCCAGCAGCAACAGCTAGAACAGGACATCTGAGAGAAAGAATCCAGATGGTACATAGGAGGGATCTGATGCAGAATATGTACAAAACCTACACCAAACAGTGCATTTAAATATGAAATTTCGAAATGCTTTCCCCTCAAGTTGGAAAGAAAACAAAGTTGCCTGTGAACACCATTTCTATTAACAATGTACCTGGAGTCAAAGGGAGTACAGGAAAGGAAGAGAAGGAAAAAGGAGCTACAAGGATTGGAAAGGAAGAAATAAAGCTGTTATTATTCATGGAGAATATGATTGAATGCTTAAAAATGCAAAAGGATCTATACACTAACCATTAGAATTAATAAATGAATTTATTGGGAACGATGAAAAAAAAGTCAGTTTAAAAATCAGTTTGGGGGGACACCTGGGTGGCTCAGTGGGTTAAAGCCTCTGCCTTCGGCTCAGGTCATGATCCTGGGATGCTGGGATCGAGCCCCGCATCGGGCTCTCTGCTCAGCAGGGAGCCTGCTTCCCTTCCTCTTTCTCTGCCTGCCTCTCTGCCTATTTGTGATCTCTCTCACTCTCTCTCTGTGTCAAATAAATAAAATTTTTAAAAAATCAGTTGTGGGGCATCTGGGTGGCTCAGTGGGTTAGGGCTTCTGCCTTCGGCTCGAGTCATGATCTCAGGGTCCTGGGATCGAGCCCCGAATTGGGCTCTCTGCTCAGCAGGGAGCCTGCTTCCTCCTCTCTCTCTGCCTGCTTCTCTGCCTACTTATGATCTCTGTCTGTCAAATAAATAAATAAAATCTTTTTAAAAAATCAGTTGTATTTCTAGATAGGAGCAACACACTGACAAAAAATGAAATCTTACATGCCATTTACAACAGCATCAAAATCATCCAACATCGTCTGGCTCTGAAGCCCATGGATGTATGATAAACAACTCAAGGATGATTACTTTAAAAGGCAAAACAAAACAAAACAGAAATACAGGCTCTGGAGCTGTGACTTTCCATTTCCTTTTCACTTTGTTCATATTGTAAATTTCTCCCCCTCCAGGTCCAGATCCCATCTTCCTTAGTGTCTCTCCCTGGGAGGTGTGATCGCAAAGGTGATTAAGACCTGTCCCATCAATCAAAAGAACACTAGTTAATGGTAGAAATAATGCCACAAGACTGCTTCTGAAGGCCACCTGGGGAAAAGCCAGGTGCATTCCACGAGTGGAATTGGACACCGTGCAGGTAGAAGCCACAATCTGAAGGAAGAGTTAAGAGATTTTACAAACTCTTGTAAAATGTGGAACTGGAGACTCAGTCTCGGGTTCCCCTTTCCTTCAATGTCAACTTGGTGGTAGTCAAATCGGCTCTCCAACTTCGAAGTCAAAGGGAAGAAGACTTCTGCTCGCTTTTGGGAGAAGAAGGCTGTGTATCTTCCAACGAATTTGGGAGAACTTCCCTGGAGGGGGGCGTGGGGAAGCTACTTGAGTACCATCACCCGCCGTCATACCCAAGCCCCGGGACCTTGCCTCCCACCCTTCACTCGCTTTGTCAACTGCCCCATTTTCTTTGTCTAAAATAAGTCTTCTCTGGGCACCTGGGTGGCTCGATCAGTTAAGCATCTGCCTTCAGCTCATGTCATGATCTTGGGGTCCTGGGATCGAGCCCCAAGTTGGGCTCTCTGCTCAGCTGAGAGTCTACCTCTCCTTCTCCCACTTCTGCCCACCACCCCCACCTACTCATGCTCTTTCTCTCTCAAATACATAAATAAAATCTTTGAAAAAAAAAAGTCTTCTCAGTGTGGTGTTGCTCCCACACATTGCACACTTTTCTCACTCTTGGCCAGGACATTCTTTGGGACTTCGGAAACCTGTCTTGGTTGGCTTGTTAGACTCCAGGGCCTTTTACCCATGGGGCACTTTGGTTTCGGTGACTAAAGCTGACAAGCTTTTAAGGGACCTACTGGGATGTTACAAACCAGAAGAAACACATGGACTCTAAATATTAAAAAAAATCAATATAAATACATATTTAAACGTCCATAAAACATAACACTAGGCAGCTAATCAATTGGAACTGCAGTCAGCTCGTCCTTGGATTGGTAGGAATTACACTCAGCATGGCTCGTGGGCGCATTTCAATGTGTGTTTTGGGGCAGTGCGTTCTCTCAAATGAGGAACACTCGTGCCCTTCTGAAGTCTTCTGTGGCCTTCCAGAACTCTCAGCGTGGGCCTGCAGATTAGGACACCTTCTGAGTTTCATGGGGTGTTGATTAAATGAGACCACTCAGAAATTAAAGCCCTTGGGCAGAACAAGAAATATCTGCAAAAATGCCAATACGTTTTATTTTTAAGGTTCTTTGAGGACCCCTTCTGTCATTCTTTATCCTCTCTTTTTTCAATATCAGAGAGCAAGGCACGGTTCCCTGGAGACATGTCCTCCCCCACCTCCTACTCCAGTTTCTCTGCTCACCAGTCCCACTCGAAATCTGCCACCAGGGTCCAGACAAAACTCAAGCAAGGGAAAATTTTCTGTCATTTCTCGTGCCCCATGGAAACTTGATTTTTCCAAGGCTCCCACGCAGTGTTACACTACTTGCCAAGACTAGGAGCAACTGATTAAGAATCAGTGCCCTAAGGGTGCCTCGGTGGCTCAGTGGGTTAAAGCCTCTGCCTTTGGCTCAGGTCATGATCTCAGGGTCCTGGGATCGAGCCCCGCATCGGGCTCTCTGCTCAGCGGGGAGCCTGCTTCCTCCCCTCTCTCTGCCTGCCTCTCTGCCTACTTGTGATCTCTGTCTGTCAAATAAATAAATAAAATCTTAAAAGAAAAAAAAGAAGAAGAATCAGTGCCCTTCCCTCCATTGTCATCTGCCCCACTGGAACCCTCCCCCTCCCAAACCCCCTAAAATTTTCCTGGAATATTTAGCTCTCAGTGTTCTCCATGAATGAGGAAAGAGGGGTTTTCTTTCTGTCTTCTTTCCTGTCTTTTTCATTTGAAAGCTCCTTTCACCCAAAGCAGGATACTCTCTCATTACTGTTAATTCCTGGGAGGAGGGTGGTAATGACAATCACGACACTAATTATTGACAGAACTTACTCCAGTCCGCTGATTGGGCAGCCAAGAGTGGCAAAACTGTTTTAAAGCAACATAAGACCACACTCTCTACGTGGGATTTTTCCAGTAGCTTAGAATCCATATTGAACTTTAGAATCCATATTCCTAATCTCTAGCAGTTATTAGAGAATAATGTGATTAATCAAAGTTTTGCTTATGATAAAAAAAATTCTTTCCCTGGAGTGTTAGAAGACCTTGAGTCAAGAAGAAAGCAACAGATGCCCTTGAGGGAGGTAGTGTTTCCCCCACACTTCTCGTCCCCTTCTGTGGAGTTATGGAAGTACAGACAGAAATAGGGATTTCATTTGCTGCTCCTCAAAACTGCTCCTTCTCCTCTGCTCCATTTCTGAGTCTGACATTGCTCCTTGATTCATTCTCTGAACCTTGGAGTCACTTTGGATTTCTTTCTTACCTTCATTGCTCCAACCAAAGACAGATGCCCTATCCGTGAACCGTCTCTACCAGGCAAGCCTGGATTACCCAGTTGGAATTCACCTGGTCTCCCCACCGGGACCTCTACCCACATACACTCCAAAAGATGAGGGTTCCTACCGGATAGTCTATCTGGTTAAGGAAATTTCCTTCTAAGATTAGCAACGTGTTTGTTTGTTTTTTAACGAGAAGTATTAATTTTACTGAATTTCTTTCTTTGCATCTCTTAAACTCAGCATGTGAATTCCTATTGGATTTAGCAATGTGCTGTATCATATTAATGTGTTTTCTATTTTTATGCCATTTTAACCCTCCTGAGATAAACGTTACTTCCTTGTGATAGCAGATAATTGTTTTCAATTGGATTCAGTTTGCTAGTGTTTTGTTTGGGATTTTCACAGCTATGATTTTCAGTAATTAGGGGTTTGCAAGGCAGTGATTTTCCAACAGTGAGCTGCAGGGCCCTTCGTTTCCATGGAGGCCCTAAGTGTAGCTGGGGGTGGGAGGAGGCGGTGGGGGAGGATAGTGAGAGCCAGTAGGTCACGCCACTCTCACTCTCTCCATTCTGCCTCAACCAAAGATGCTTGGTGCTTTAAAACCCCTTTTACACATGGGGCTTCCACACGTGGCTTTAGTATTCACATTCCCTGAGTCAAAATGAATTGGGTGGTTTTCCATCTCTTCATATAGGCTGAAACACTTTAAATAGCATGGAAAATGATCTGTTCCTTAAAATCATTTGGACTTGGATCCTTTTAATGGGAGGGGCGGTGTAGTAAAAGGGTCAGTAACTTTAAAGACTTTTCAAATTGAAATTGATTTGAGATAATTGTAGATGCACATGCAGTTGTAAGACATAATACAGAGAGGTTCTTTATTACTTTGTCCAATTTTCTCCAGTGCTAACATTCTCAAAACTATGGTATAAGATCATAATCAGGATATTGACATTGGTATAACTTATCGGTCTTGTTCAGATTTCCCCAATTCTACTTGTACTTGCGTGTGTGTGTGTGTGTGTGTGTATTAGTCAGTCTATACAGTTTTAGCACCTGTGTGGGTTCGGGTTTCGATGACCACAGTCAAGCCACTCATCACTCAACAGTCCCTAAACCACAGGAATCCTTCACGCTGCCCTTTTACAGTCAGATCCACACTCCTCTGGCACCCCCTCCCCTTCCCCGTTTCTCATCCCTAAAAATCACGACTATGTCCTCCATTTCTAAATTTTTTCATTTCAAAAGTATTATATGAATAACACTTTTCATACAGTGTGCGACCTTTAGGGACTGGCTTTTCTTTACTCAGCCTAAGTCCCTAGCAGCACGCCTGGCTGGCTCAGTGAGTGGAACATACAGTTCTTGATCTTGGGGTTATAAGTTCAAGCCCCACGATGGGTGCAGAGATTACTTTAAAAAAAAAATAAAATCTTGGGGCACCTGGGTGGCTCAGTGGGTTAAAGCCTCTGCCTTCAGCTCAGGTCATGGTCTCAGGGTCTGGGATGGAGCCCCACATCGGGCTCTCTGCTCAGTGGGGAGCCTGCTTCCTCCTCTCTCTGCCTGCCTCTCTGCCACCTTGTGATCTCTGTCAAATAAATAAATAAGATCTTTAAAAAATAAAATAAACAAACAAATAAATAAATATATAAAATCTTGGGGCACCTGGGTGGCTTAGTCGGTTAAGCCTCTAACTCTTGGTTTCAGCTCAGGTCATGATCTCAGGGTTGTGAGATCAGCCTCACACCGAGCTCTGTGCTGGGCAGGGAGCCTGCTTAAGATTCTCTCCCTCTGCTCCCCAAACCCCTCTCTCTCTTAAAAAAAAAAAGGGACTCCTGGGTGGCTTAGATGGTTAGGCATCTGTCTTTGGCTCAGGTCATGGTCCCAGGGTCCTGGGATTGCGTTCCTCATCAGGCTCCCTGCTCAGGAGGGAGCCTGCTTCTCCCCCTCCCTCTGCCATTCCCTCCACTTGTGTTCTCTGGCTCTCTCTATCTCTCTGTAAAATAAATAAATAAAATCTTAAAAAAAGAAATCTTTAAAAAAGAAAAGAAAATCTTAAAAAAAGAAAGAAGTCCCTGGCTACTCATCCAAGTTGTGTCATGAACCAACAGTTTGTTCCTTTTCACTGCTGAGTCCCGTCTGTGGTGTATGTTCAAAATGCACGATCTGTCTGACCATTCGTCTGCCGGAGGACATCTGTGTGACTTTCAGCTTGGGGATATGACAAATGAAACGGCTATGAACATTTGCATATAGGTTTTTGTAAGAACATCAGTTCTCATTTCGCTGGGGTAAGTGCTCAGCTGTTGGGTTATATAAGTGCATATTCAATTTTATAAGAAACTGTGAAACTCTTTTCCGGAGTGAGGATACCATTGCACATCCCCACAAGCAAATGTGTGAGTGATTTAGTTTCTTTGTTTCCTCACCAGCATTTGGTGTTATCACTATTATTGATTTTAGCCATTCTGATAGGTAGGTAGTGATAGCTCATTGGGGCGTGGGCTTTTTTTTTTTACATTTCCCTGATGGCTAATAATGTTGAACATCTTTCCATATGCCTGTTTGTCATCTCATACTCTTCAATAAAGTCCAGTATTCATGTCTTTTACATGTTTTCTTTTTTTTTCAAGATTTTATTTATTTATTTGACAGAGAGAGAGAGAGAGAGCACAATTTGGCAGAGCAGCAGGCGGAGAGAGAGGGAGAAACAGGCTCTTTGCTGAGCAGGGATCCTGATGCGGGGCTCGATCCCAGGACTCTGGAATCATGACCTGAGCCAAAGGCAGACACTTAACCAACTGAGCCACCCAGGCACCCCTTTTGCATGTTTTCTAATTGGATTATTTGCTATTGCTTTGACTGCTGAGTGTGGAGATGTCTTTATATATTCCAGGAACTAGTGCTTTGTTGGATGTGGGTTTGCAAGTATGTTTTCCCCAGTGTGTAACTTGTCTTTTCATTCTGTTCATATGGACTTTCACAGAACCAAAGTTTTTTGTTTTCATGAAACCCAATTTGTCACTTTTTCCTCTCATGGATCATGCTTGAAAGTGTCAAAGCTAAGAACACTTTGCATCGCCCTAAATTTTGCAGATTTTTGCCTATTTTTTCAAAAAAGATTACAGGTTTGGAGCCTTTGGTTGGAGCATGTGACTCTTGATCTCAGGATCATGAATTTGAGCCTCATGTTGGATGTAGAGATGACTTAAAAAATAAAATCTTAAAAAAATGAATTAAATAAATATGTAAAAATCTTTAAAAAAATAAAAGATTATAGGTTTATGCTTACATTTAAATCTATAATCCATTTTGAGTTAACTTTTATAAAAGGTGTGAGATTAAGATTGAGATTCTCTCTCTCTCTCTTTTTTTTTCTTTTTCTTTTTCTTTTTTTTTTTTTTTGTGCCTATGGATGTCCAATCGCTTCAACACCATTTGTTGAAAAGCCTGTCTGTCCTCCCTCCATTGAATTGCTTTTACACCTCTGTCAAAAAAACATTTGAGCATACTTGGGTGGGTCAATATCTACATTCCCTATGATCTGTATGTCTATCCCTGTGCCTTTTTTTGGTCTTTTTTTTTTTAAGATTTTGTTTATTTGTTTGAGAGAGATGGAGATAGCAACAGAGATAGTGAGAGAGAGCACGAGCAGGGAGGAGAGGGAGAAGCAGGGTCCCCAGAGCCTGACGCGGGGCTCTATCCCAGGACCCTGGAATCAGGACCCGAACCCAAGGCACCCAGGACTGAGCCACCCAGGAGCTTCAACACAGTCTTGAATACTGCAGCTACATAAGTTTTGAAATCAGGTAGACTGAGTTTTTGTATCCTTCTCTTTCAAAATTGTATCTACTTCCTTTGCCTTTCCACGTGAATTTTAGTCTAAGCTTGTTAACGTCTTTAAGGTGCGTTGGTAAGAATTATATCAAACCTATCCATCAATGTGGAGAGAATTGACATCTTCACTACATTGAGTCTTCCAATCTAAAAACACAATATATCTCTCCATTTTCATAGTTCTTCTTTGATATCTTTCATCAGCATTTTGCAGTTTTCTTTTTTTTTAATAGTTTTTTTTTAAGATTTTATTTACTTATTTGTTAGAGAGAGAGAGGGAGCGAGCACAGGCAGACAGAGAGGCAGGCAGAGGCAGAGGGAGAAGCAGGCTCCCTGCCGAGGAAGGAGCCTGATCGATGTGGGACTCGATCCCAGGACGCTGGGATCATGACCTGAGCCGAAGGCAGCCGCTTAACCAACTGAGCCACCCAGGCGTCCCTTCTTTTTTTTTTTTTTTAAGATTTTATTTATTTATTTGACAGACAGAGATCACAAGTAGGCAGAGAGGCAGACAGAGAAAGAGGAAGGGAAGCAGGCTCCCTGCAGAGCAGAGAGCCCGATGCGGGGCTCGATCCCAGGACCCTGGAATCATGACCAGACCTGAAGGCAGAGGCTTAACCCACTGAGCCACCCACGCGCCCCATTTTGCAGTTTTCAACATGCAGACCCAGTACCTGTTTTGTTACGTGTATAATGCAGCTAGTTCATCTTCACTAGAGGGACTGTGAATGATGTTGTGCTTCTTTCTATTTTCCCTTTTTGCATGTCCATTTTTATTGTATAGAAATTCAGTTGATTGTTCTGTGTTGATCTTGTATCCTGTAACCTTGTAAAATATATTTATTTGTCTTGGAGAGTTTTTTGTGTGGATTCTTTGGGATTTTCTATGTAAACAATCATGTCACCCATGGATACAGCTAGTTATATTTCTTCCTCCTTAATCCATATGCCTTTAACTTATTTTTTCTTACATGTGCGCAGTGGCTAGACCTTCCAGTACTGTGCTGAGTGAGAGTGATGAGAACGGACATCCTTGCCTCTTTCCCAACTTAAGAGAGAAAGCAGTCTTTTACCACTAAGTTTAATATGAAGTATAGGATTTTTGTAGATGCTCTTTGTCAAGTTGTAGTAATTCTCCTTGACTCCAAATGATTACAAATAGGTGTTGGATTTTGTCAAATACTTTTTATGCATCAATTGATATCATTATATGATTTTTGTCTTATTAGCTTGTTCATATGGCAAATTTCATTGACTGATTTTTGAATGTCAAACAAGCTTTGCATACATGGAATAAATCCCACTTGGTCATGGTATGTAATTAATTCTTTGTATACATTGCTAAATTCTAGTTGCTAATATTTTGTTGGAGAGTTTTTTTCTGAGTTCATGACAGATATTGGTCTACAGGTTCCTTATTTTTTTTGTACTGCTTTTGGCATCAGGGTAATAACAATAAAATAACCCCATAAATTAAATCGGAAGGTGGTCCCCTCTCTTCTATTTTCTGAAGAAATTATGTGGAATTGGCATTAATTCTTCTTTAAATGTTTGGTAGACTTCTCCAGTGAAACTATCTTAGCCTGGCGATTTTTTTCTAGGAGCTTTAAAATAATTAATTCAGTTTCTCTCATGGTTATAGGATGAGTCAGATTGTCTGTTTCATCTTGGTTGTGTTTGGTAGTCTGTGGTGTTTGAGGAAATGGTCCATTTTGTCTTAAATTGTCAAATTTACCACTGCATAATTGCCCAGAGTATACCCTTATTATCTTTGTAGTAAAAGATCTACAGCCCCCTTAATCTGAAAAAGGAGAAAGATTTTGTTACTCTATGGTATGTTACAAAAGAACCAGAGACTGGAATGCAGGGTTTTTTGGGGTTTTTTTAAGATTTTATTGATTTGTTAGAGAACGTGCATGCATAAGTGGGGAGCGCAGCAGAGGGAGAGAGAGAAGCAGACTCCCCGCTGAGCAGGAAGCCCAGCAAGGGGCTCAATCCCAGACCCGGGATCATGACCTAAGCCGAAGGCAGACGCCCAACCGACTGAGTCACCCAGGTGCCCCGTGGAATGCTGTTTGAACGCAGCCAACAAATGCCTTGTATTATACGGCACTGCTAATTCAAGCTTGTTTTTATTTTGAAGTTGTTTAATATTAAAGATTAGAACTTGTAGGGGCACCTGTGTGGCTCAGTCAGTTAGGTGTCAGCTCAGGTCCTAATCTCAGGGTCTTAGGATCAAGCCCTACATCAGGCTCCATGCTCAACTGGGAGTCTGTTTAAGATTCTCCCTCGCCCTCTGCTCTCTCTCTAAAATAAATAAATAAAACCTTTTTTTTTTTTTTTTAATTAAAATTTGTAAGGGCACTTGGCTGGGTCAGTCAGAGGAGCATGTGACTCCTGACCTCAGGGTACCGAGTTCAAGTCCCACATTAGGTGTAGAGATTACTTTAAAATAATATCTTCTAAAAAATGTTTTTTAGGCGCACCTGGGTGGCTCAGTGGGTTAAAGCCTCTGCCTTCAGCTCAGGTCATGATCCCAGGGTTCTGGGATCAAGCCCCGCATCGGGCTCTCTGCTCAGCAGGGACCCTGCTTCCCCCCCCTCTCTCTGCCTGCCTCTCTGCCTACTTGTGATCTCTGTCTGTCAAATAAATAAATAAAATCTTTAAAAAAACGTTTTTTTAAATTTGTGTTCACAGGACACATCCAGGTATGTACCCTATAAGCACAGTACTGTGATTTTTAAAAAAATTATAATTCTGGAGCCTCAAAAAAGCACTGTAATTCTGTGATTATTATTATCTTCCTTTAATTATTTCTGGAACATGCCCCACTGATCTTTGTTATTAAAAAAATGAGTTTTCTACTCTCTTATATGTTAAAGGATCAATAGAATCTGTGGCGATGTCCCCTATCTCATTCTTGCTATTGGTAGTTTGCATCTTCTCCCTTTTTGTTCATCAATCTTACTAGTGGCTTATCAATTTTTTTCATTTTGTTTAAAGGACCAGATTTTTTAAAAGATTTTGTTTATTTATTTGACAGAGAGTTTCCCTATTTTCCATTGTACTGGTTTCTTCTCTTGTCTGTATTCCTTCCTTCCTCCTCCTTACTGTGTATTTTTTCCTCTCTTCTTCTCTTGGTCTGTTGAGGGAGGAACTTGGGTTATTAACTTAAGACTCTTTCTCATGTCGAATGTCAGCAGTTAGTGCTATGAATCTCCCCCTCTCTCCTCTGCTCTCACTGCATCCCACATGCTGGGATATGTTGTCCTTTTGTGGACATTCAGTTCTGTGTCTTTTTCAATAGCAGAAGTGTACATGATTCATTGCCCATGACCCACTCTCATCCAAGGGATGAACAGCTTCAGTGGCATATGGTTCTCAACCACATCCTGTATAAAAAAAGGAAAAAAGAAAACACAGAGAAATGCTTCCAAACTCAGGTGTACATCTGAGACATCGTGCTCAGACAGCCTGCCAACTGTGGAGGAAAGTCAGGAAGAAATTATGTCGGGAGAACGGGGTGTAGGGAACGTTGTTGGCCTGCTGCGTGTAAGTTTCCTGCTTTTCTTCTATAAGGGAGAAAATTTGGGTCACTTTCTCGCTGGCGCAGCACCAATCCGTCCTCTTTTAAGGATGCTGAACAGCATCTTGCGAAGACCTTGGTTTCTCTGTTTACAACAGGTTTTACAGGCATTGAACTTCTGGGGCTTTTAATACTGTATTGGCTTGGCAGATGTCTTGTTGAGATTGATTGAGTTGTGTTGCGTTGTGTTGTGTTTTTTTTTATAAAATTTCTTTTGAGACTTCCCTCTTGACCAGTGGATTATTTAAAAGTGTGTTGTTTAATTCCTACATGTTTAGCAATTTTATTTGTCTTTCTGCTATTGATTTCTACCTCGCTTCCATTATGGTCAGAGAACACACTCTGTATGATTTCAGTTTCTCTTTTTAGTTGACGTTTCTCTCACGCTCCAAGATATTAACCATGCTAGTGAATGTTCCATGGGCACCTGAAAGAGAATATCTACTCTGTTGTCAGATGGAGTGTTTCATGAATGTGAGCGCGAGCCTGTTGGTGGATTGTGCTGTGGCAATCTTCTCCGTCTTTGCCGACGTCGTATTTGATAGTTCTAGTAGGTTGCTCTATCGGAGAGGGGAGTGTTGAGGTCCCTAACCAAGATGGCCAATTTATCTGTTTCTCCTTCCAGAGCTCTTGGATTTTCCATCACGTATTTTGAGGCTGTTCCTGGAGGATTGACCCTTTATTTATTTATTTATTTATTTTAATTTATTTGACAGAGAGAGATCAGAAGTAGGCAGAGAGGCAGGCAGAGAGAGGAGGAAGCAGGCTCCCCACTGAGCAGAGAGCCCGATGCGGGGCCTCGATCCCAGGACCCTGGGATTATGACCTGAGCCGAAGGCGGAGACTTAACCCACTGAGCCACCCAGGCACCCCAGGACTGACCCTTTTATCAATAATTTGTAAAATCTCTTCTATTGTCGTCGAGCCCTCCCTGTTTTTCACGTACCTTTGAGGTAGCTTTGACAACCTAAATTTTCCCAGAAAACCTTCCAGATCACTGAGGCTCCCCAAGTATTTTGTTACACTGCAGCATATCCTGTGTGTATGCATACATTGTGTTTTTACAGTCATACAATATGAACAACGATCTGCAAATAGCCTGTGGTTCAGAACTTTGCTTTGTAGGATTTTATAATGTACATAAATGGGATGGGACTCTTTGTATCCATGTACAAGTTGGTTTTCTTACTCAACACCACTGTTTTCAAGATGTGTCCATGTTAACACATAAAGATACCTCATTGCTGTGCTGTAACCTTTTGTGTGAATAAACATTAACAGTTTCTCTGCTCAAGTAGTTCTTTGTGTGATGGGAAAGCCTGTTATGGGACAGACCTGGGTAGAGTCTGTAGCCAGACAACAACCAGGAGCCAGTCCTTTCTTTTCCTTTTAGTCTTCTCAGCTCTCCCAGCAACACCCACTTCCCAAGCGCCCAGACCCCCATGGTCCTCCTAAGGACTTCTTTTCTGGAAGCCATCCCTGTGATTTCCCCCCACGCCAGTTCTTTGTTTTTGCCTTGGATGCTTTCTCTGCCCCTGTTAAACTTGACTCACCCAGCAGGGACCAGGGTAAACGCCTCCAAAACTCATCTTTCCCTGCTCTGCCACAACATTATATCCGAACTTCTACAGCATTCTTAGTCTTGCTCTGCAGTTCGAGAATCTTCTGCCCCATTGGGCATGATTTGTTTTCTTTTAAAGGATAGGATGATAATTTATTCACCTCTGAGCTCTGTCTCCCTCGGGAACTGCTCATCTCCCAGCATTGTGCCTAGAACATGCTGAGCATTTGATAAACATTTTGAAATCAACCCATCCATGAACAAAGCCTCTGGCCTTTAAACAACTCCTAGGTGTCACGCCCACTCGGTGATGCATGGACCCATTTGAGCATGCAACAAAATTGCACGGCATACACTGTCGTTTTCCCTGGAGAAGCTCTTCTGGAGCCAGGCCCAGGCATCCTGCAGTCTTGTCCTGGCTACATTCCTCCTTCCTCGCAGCTTTCATGGATGCCAGGGAGAAAGCCTCGGGGCTGGAGGCCACCCCCACCCCCCACATCCAACTGGGTGGGACAGATTTTCAGGGGTGGCAAGTGAGAGGTACAAGGCTCCTGCCCCCCCCCACACACACACACCCCAGCTGGAGAGTTATCAGAGCACAACTCCAAAGTAAGGATGGTATTCCCAAATAATGACTATAATTAATTGAACACTTACGCTAAGTAACTCAGGGACATTCTCTGGGACTTTGCAGACACCTAATTGTTTTTGTTTTGTTTTCAAAGATTTTATTTATGCATTTGAGAGAGAGAGAGAGAGAGAGAGTAAGAAGGGGGAAGGTCAGAGGGAGAAGCAGACACCCTGCCTAGCTGGGCCTCAGGACTTGATCCCTGGACTCCAGGATCATGACCTGAGCTGAAGGCAGTCGCCTTCACCAACTGAGCCACACAGGTGCCCCTGCAGACATTTAGTTGCCGCTGCCTCTGCTGCTAATATATCTTTGGGGTTTATTAGGTCCAAGACTCTACGCCAAGTGCTCTATACAAATTATTTTTTCTTAACTCTAACCTTCTCAAGAATCCTATAAAGTAGAAACTATATATTACTTTTATTATCATTCCTATTTTACTGATGGAGAAACTGAGGCTCAGAGAGCAGAATAACCTGGTCACGGTCGCACAAAAGGTGGCGGAGGCAGAAAGCAAACCCAGGTGGTGCTTGCTGGCTCCGAATGCCATTCTCTCCTCCCTCCCTGACTCCCTTCCTTTATTAAAGGTTGTAGGATTTTCAATTATACAGAGAAAACCTGATTATATTTTTTTAAAACTCCAGGCCACATGGAGTACAAATCTCCTTTAACCTTCCCTTTTTCCTACCCTAATCTGCATAGAATTTCATTTTTTAAGCTTCTGACTTTGCTTTTAAATTCTTTTTTGATGAAGCAATAGATTCCACAGTTCAGAAATCAAACCATCCCGGGGTGCCTGGGTGGCTCAGTGGGTTAAGCCTCTGCCTTTGGCTCAGGTCATGATCCCATCGGGCTCTCTGCTCAACAGGGAGTCTGCTTCCCCTCCCTCTCTGCCTGCCTCTCTGCCTGCTTATGATCTCTGTCTGTCAAATAAATAAATAAAATATTTAAAAAAAAGAAAAGAAAAGAAAAAGAAATCAAACCGTCCAACTATCCAGCTCTGTCTCCATCTCTGTCCCTCACGGGCCCCACCACCTGTCCTCTCCCCACCGCCACCTGCCGGGGGACTACTGGGTCCCTTTTCTGAATGTCCTCACACAGTGTCTTCATCTACATGCATGCTTTTACAAGTGTACTTTCTGATTTTTTTCCCACTTGAGGCTCCAAAGATAGCCCAAGATAGCCCACGATACCCACGGCTTTGCGTTTCAAGGGTTGTTTATTAACCATTGTTCCATACTGTGTTTTGCCTTCTGGTTTCTGGGAAGGAAGGGAGTGGGACAGGCCACAGCCCACATTTCTAAAAGGAGGCGTTTGTTCTGTGATGTTCTCTTATCTTCCTTCCTGGGGCTCACTCCCACCGCTCTGTCCCCTCCTCCGCTGGGCTGCCATCACAGGCTGGGCCCGGGACATCCAAGTCTCCCCCGTGGTGTGTCTGTGGGAGCCCCCAACCCACAGACGGACACGGTTACCCCTTGGCCTTCCCATAGCGCTGGTATGCCCTGTAAGGCACAGAAGCACAAGGATGCTTTTGATAGCAAGTAAGCGTCTAAATTTCGAACTTTCTGATGGAACGGGGAGAGCACATTTTGGGGAAGGGGCTTCATGGGGACCACTAAAGGGCGGCCACCACCAAGTGGCTCTGCTCCTTGGAAGGAGCAGCCAGATCAGAAGGACTTCTTCCTCACAGAGTCCCCACACTGCCACCAGGTGAAGGCAGGACACCTTCCACCCTCCATAGCCTCCGTCCTGGCCAGACCCAGCCCTGCTCTGCTCCCTTGTGCACTCAGAGCTGAAGTGGTGACTCATTGGTGACCTTGATCCCAGCTGCTCCCCGAGAAGGGCAATCACTGACACCCGGCCCCTCCCTTGGGAGTCAAAGCTAACAAAGCCATCTCTTACCACAGCCCTGCCCTGGGCAGCCCAGTGGGACCAGGAGTTCCGTCTTTAGGGAGCTGGACCCCAAACTGAAGATCTGGTCGAATGTATCCAACCCTGAGATCAGAAACCACCGGCTGGATGGTGGCTGACACTGCACCCGAAGGTACTTGCAATTCACCCCAAATTCATGGAGTAATATTCACTGTGAGCCTACCATGTGCTGGACACTGTTCTAGGTCTATAAATGGAACGGCAAGCCAGGGCCCCTGCCTGCATGGAACCTCCACTCTGGGAGAGCGGACAGCCAATCGCTAGGCCAAATAAAATGTATGTGTGTGCGTCTTTGTGCCGTCAGTGTGTGTGGGCTTGTGTTGTCCACCGGGAACACCGAAACACACCAAATTGGGTTCATCATTTGTCATAAGGGCACAGGCCACTCACCACAGTACAAGGGTGTTAGAAGAACCTGCGGAGGAGTTAGGCGTCGGGCGGGTGGTTTGGGGAAGGGCCAAGGAACTAGGGTTTTGCTCTAGTTTGGGTGCTGGAGAAAGCAGGGATGAGCATGTTATGATAGGGTATCCCCCTAATTGGCATCTGAAAAAAAGGAGACCAGATCAAGGTCAAAGCTGTAATTAATAAACAGCACTCATATTAACTAGGAGAGGGGGAGGGTTGGTATTTTGTGACTTGCGACCTGCTTATTACTTGCTGTGTTGAGACATGATTACGCAGTGGCCTTGCTTTTGTCTTGACCCCAGAGTGGCCTTGTCTGATGCCGACGTTCTGTGAAATTCTTCGTGTTCAACAGAACACCAAGGCCTAACTCTACCTGCAGGGTCAGCTTCTAGATGCTGGGGCTGTTTCCTGCTTTCCCCCTACCTTCCCCAATATATAAATACATAAATAAGATTTCCAGTAGAAGTAAGTACTGGGGAGTAAGGCTAGGGATCCCCAGGGTGGGAACATGGGGATGTTAGAGAGACGGCCAGGTAGGCCTCTGTGGTCAGGTAACTAATGGGAGCAGAAACTTAAAGAAGCAAGGGGATGAACTGCGTGGCCGTCGGGGCTGGGGAGAGCTTTCTGGGTAGAGCCAGCAAAGGCAAGGGCCCTGCAGTGGGAATGGGTTGGGCTTGTCGGACTGAGGCCTGGCAATGGGGTCAGGGGTTCCAGAGCAGAGCGAGTGAGGACAGAGAGGTGGGAGATGATATGGCAGAGGTGGTCCGGGCCAGATCAGGTCTGGACAACATAAGGAGTCTGGCCTTCACTCTGAGATCTGAGGATTGGGAGGGGAGGACAGCCACAGCACATTCTGTCCTTAAGCTCCCTCTGGCTGCCGTGTTGAGAACGGACTCTAGGTGGCCAGAGGGGAAGGAAGGAGATGAGCCAGACAGAGGCTCTGATGACCCAGGGAAGAGATGACAGTAGTTTGGAGCAGCCTGGTGGCTGCTGGGCCGTGAACGTGATGAGACCGGCTGGCTCCAACTGGTCAAGGACTGTAGGTAGGTAAGGGAGGATAGTGCCAAGACTTTTTATATGAGCAAAAGACTGGGTTGTTGTAGAGTCAGCCCTGACAGGTTTTCTCTTTTTTTCCGCTTTGAAGGCAGAGGCATCTACTTCAAAGATGGCTATCCGGAATAAATCCAGAATAAATACACACCCCAGACGGAGATATGAGCCAGGCCACCACCAACCCCCACCCCCCCAACACTGAAGCTCCTATGTTTTGGAGATCTTGGTTAGTTTCAGTAACTGACCATTTGGGCCACTTCTTTTTTCTCTTCCTGCTCTTTAAATTCCAGTTTTTATGTTTGGAACTTACCAATAAAGAGTGAGCCCATGAAACCCTAGGCCCCCTCCATCCTGAATCCCAATAAACAAAGAGCCCCAGGCACATGTTTGCTTGCACTCTCTCTCTCTCTACCTGGAAACTCACTATGTGGCCCCAAAGGTGCTATGTAATATCCACGTTTTGCAAGTAATACATTTACATTTTCAAAGTTTCCTGATGGTTGTGTCTGAAGGGTATCTTGCCATCATAAGAGCCACAAGGACCATTTCAACCATAACACTGGAGATTGACAGGAGGAGCAGGGTATGTTTTGCAGGGTAGTGTAGTAGGAGCTCAGTGGGGGCATGTTAGGGTGAGGTGCTCCTAGACATCCAAGTTGTACCTGTGGGCCAGGAGTTATAGAGAAGTTGGGATGGGAGAACAGATTTGGAATTTGCCAGAGTTTACACAAACATAAGGCAGGGTCCTATATGAAATCGCCTGGAGTGTGAATGTATATAGAGAAGAGGTCTAAACTTCTGGAGGTGACTCCAATACGTGGTCATTTGGGAAGTGAGGGGGAGTTAGCAGAGGAAACTGAAAAGGAACATCCCAAGGGCAGAAGAACCAAGAGTGCAACCGTCTATTAACAAGTTTGCCTTGCATTCTGCACTTCATCTCAGAATTTCTAAGACTTTAGATTCTGAGCCACCAGAAGACTGGACAGATGACAACAACGGGAGCAAAAGAAAAAGGTGTCGCCTGGAACTGTCCATTGACATGAAGAACCTATTCCCTCTTTTCTTTCTTGGCAAAAGAGCCCTGACTCTGTTTAGAGAGGCAGTACACTGTTTAAATGGAGCTAACATGGTTAGGAGGCACACATCTGCTCTTCTGCTCTATCCCTTCCTGCTTCTGAAATGTGGATGTTATAGCTGGAGTTCCAGCAGCCACCTTGGAACATGAGGCAACTGGAAAATGAAGCATTAAGGTTGGGATATTTCTACCGCTTGATAACTGTGGAGTTGCCAGCCAGTTCTGGATTACTTAACTTCAGATTTATTTTGCATGAGCAAGAAACAAACTTCTGTCTCTTAAAAATTCACAGTTATTTTAGGTTTTCTGTCACGTGTAGCAAAAGCTAATTCTAACCGATAGGAGATTTGTTCATAGGATTTCAAAACTGTGTAGACAACTCGTGAGAGGAAGCAAGGATTCAGTGTGTCATAATCCCCGCTCTCCCAGAGCTTCCTGTGTAGTGGGGTAGACTAACAGGTCCTAAGTGGGTCATTACAACATGGGGGTAGGGGCTGTGGTGGTGGTTATGCTCCTGGGTCTAGAGTGAAGATTGAGACAGATGGCAAAGCAAGCTTCATCTCCTCTTTTCTTCACAAATCATATCTAAATTCAATAACTCAACACGTGTTCTTGGTCTGAATTTGTTTCACTGCCGGCATTTGATTTTAATATATTCCAGTACCTAATTTAAGCCATGGAGTTGAGGAGGGGGGAAATGATAATGCAGACTCGATTTTAGATGCTTGGCACTTATAATATCTCAGAGAACCTGAATAGAATAATAAACAATGGTTATGAGCTTGTGAGGAATCCATTTTGTATGCGGAGTTTCATCCAACCAACAATTATATAAATACTCTAGCTCTAGAAAATTGGTGGGATGCTAAAACTACAAATGTGATCTGTGTCATTTCCCTAATGGGCCAATTATTTTGATGCCTCCTTTTCCCCTTGGAGGCATCTTAACAGCACACTTGGCCAACTTCTTACTTCTGGCCAACACTGCTCTTAAATACCAGAACCCTCCTGTCTTAACTCTCTCCAGATCTCCAGAGACATAAACCTATATTGAGCACTTCCTAGGTGCCAGGCCCATATGCTCTCTTATTTCATATGCTCTCTTATTTAATCATATGCTCTCTTATTTAATCTTTACAGTAACCCTGCCTTAAGTTTTAGAATCCTCCTTCCACCAGGAAGAATCTGACATTCAGCCTGAGCAATCTGCCTCCAGCCCTCTCCAGCTCCTGAGGGTAGAGGCAGGATTCAAATCCAGATCAGGTTTCCTCCGCTGTCCTCTCTCTCTGCACCATACAGTCCCCCCCCCCATGTCTTCCCTGCTGTCACCTCATACCCTGAAATCTCTTTTGTCCAAACAGCTCTTTAGGCAGGGGTTCTCCTTCCCAACTTCCACCAGACAAAATCCCACCCCCTCTTCCAAACCTTCTGGGTGCTCCCCTCCCCCTCCATAAACCTCAGACCTCCTATCAATGTGACCTGTGCTTCCTGGGAATTCTCCCCGCCCCATAAAGGCTCCTATAGCACTTGGGACTCTCTATACTTTACCGAGGCTTTTCGTATCCTTAAGTAACCTATCTTATTTTTGATTTTCAGTCGAAGCGAAAAAAGACATTTATTGCATACTTAACCTCGTCGTAGGAGTTCTTGTCCTCTAATTCCGGAAATAGGACTTTTTACCCGCCGTGTTACCGATGAAGAAGTCGGACACACAGTAACCTGAGGTCGTGGAATGAAATGCAAAACTAAAAGACAAGAAGTAGAAATTATAGGCCATTGCTCCCGTTGGGAAATTAGCATATGGCACAGGCGTCAATCAAACGTTTGCGGAGTGAATTAGTGAATGGATGCATGCATGCATGCATGAATGAATATTTGAAGACTGGCTTACATAAAGAACTTAGTGAGGAATGGTACGGATCGGAGAGCTGAAGAACCCTGAAAAATACATATTCCAAGTACTTACTAGGGTTTAGTGGCTGCAGAAAATCCCAAACATTGAAACAAACCCAGAATAAAACAAAAGGGTTTCCCTAACACTTTCACAAGTAGAAGGGTGGTTCCGCGCACCCGGTACAGAAGAGGCATTTGCAATCTACACAGTTCTCTCCTTCGGAAAGCTCTAGAACACCGGCGGGTTTTTGTTCCTAAACTTCGGCCGCGGGGGCGGGCGGGCGCCTGTCCCTTTAAGAATCTGGTCAAAGTCTTTTTCCTCTCCCCGCCCCGCCCCCTCGCAGTGCCGGCGCGGCCCAGGCGCCCACCCTCTTCTCCCTCTGAGGGCTGAACTACGGGTTCGACCGACCATCCGTCACAGAAGCGCCGCTTCTGATTGGCTTCGCGCCGGGAGGCGGGGCGGGAAGGCCTGAGAAACTAGTTTGTTGGCGGCGCCCGGGCTGTACCGCAGCGGCGGCGCGCTCTGGCTGTGGCGAGCCCGGGGGAGGGGAGCGGCGGCGGCGGCGGCCCGGGCTGTGGACCCTCGCGCGGGGCCTCTGAGCGCGGCGGCGGACCCGGGGTGACGAGCGCGGCGGGCGGCGGCGCCCCGAGCGGTGAGTGCCCGGGCCGGGCTGGGAGGGGGACGCCGGCCTCGGGCGGGTCTAGCGGCGCGCCCCAGTCGCCGGGCTGGCACTTGTCACCGTCACCCCCTCCCCCGGGTGGGGACCGGGGGTGCGGGGACCTGCGCGCCCCGCCGTGGGAACCCCCGGCTGAGGGAGCCCCCGGGGAGCCGCGTGCCCCGGCAGCAGCGGCGCGCTCCTCGGGGCCCCGGACCGCCCCGACCGCCGCGGGGTCTCGGGGGCTGGAGTCGGGGACAATGGTGGGGAGGGAGGGGGCTGGCGTCGGCCACCTCCTCTCCAGTCCCCGCGCCTGCTCCCGCCCCGCGCGTGCCTGGGGATCCGGCGAGGGTATTCGCGGAGAGTTCCCGGCGAGGGAATGAATTGTTTTGCAAATGGATGTTGCGCGCGGGAGCTACAACTCTC
>ML093289.1:35737-61863 GCA_003697995.1 Taxidea taxus jeffersonii | reverse complement strand
CTCTCCCCTGGGAGTGGTTGATTCATTGAGTCCGCAGACTCTCTTTTTAAAAAATTACTATCGATCCTGGAAAGAGGAGGCTGCTTGTGTTTGAGCACGGGAGCGGCTGGGCCCCGCGCCCGGGCTGGGCGAAGTCCCCGCGCACAGGACGCCGAGGGCCAGATGGCCGCCTGCCTCGTGCGGGGCGAGGGCCGGGTGGGGGACTTAACCAGGGCAGTGTCCCCCGTCCCCGTGTCCCCGGCCGTCCACGCCCTGCCTGACGGGACCCCTGGTCTCCGCGAAGAGAGCTGTGGAGCGGCGGAGCAGTGGTCACACGCTGTAAGTCCCACCCACCCGCTCACCGAGGTGGCGCCCCCCAGCAGGTCCGGAGCGAGCCTTCTCCAGCCTGGCAGGCCCCTTCCCCACATCCTGCCCCGGCTCCTGGACCGCATTTGGGCACGCCCCCCGGTTCCTTCTTTTCCTCCTCTCGTTGCTTGAGAGGCTTTTCCTTTCATAGACTGTGCCCCGAGGGGCACCGTACATTTTTTTGTGCCGCCGCCTCGAAGTCCGCAAGGTGGATTTTCACTCTCTTTGTGCAAAGAAAAGTCTTTATAAAACCCGATCAAAGGGATTGGGGTGGAGGGCGACCCAGGCCCCCCGCAGTTTTAAGCTGGGCACTTTTGGGTCCTTCTGACTTACTTTGAGCCAAAGAAAGGCTCCCAGAGCTTTGGCCGTCCCTGGTGAGCCAGGGCAGAGAACACCAGGTGTCTGGGCCTTCTGGTTTCCACTCTGGCCATGTGAAGAGTGAAGTTGCCAGTGCAATGGGGTGGGGGGTGGGGGCAGGAACCAAGCAAGCCTCTCACCCCCGTTCTTATCATACACCAGGCTATGGTGACAGTGATGTGGCATCAGGCCCTTTGGGACCCTGGACCTCTGTCTCCCCTTCATAGGTGGGACTGATGCTCAGTGGGACCGGGTGTACTGTTAGGATTCCTAGGGACTGTTGTTAAAGACTCGCATTCGGGGGCTAGGGGCAAGTGGGGAGTAGGACACAGGGTCCATCCCACCCCGGACAGATATCCTTCTGAGACCAGGGGTCCTGGGGTCCCCAAGCTGTACCTGAGGAAGGTGATTGCTAGAAGGAAGGTAGAGAGAAATGGTAGAAACCTTCATCCTGGGGCTGGGACTGGGCTGCAGCTGGATTTGTTTGTGGTGCAGAGAGAGGGGCTGTGGGGTGCTGCACACTCAGCATCTGAGGCAGCCTCTGCAGCCCCCTCCTCCCTAAAAGCCTCTCAAACCTCTGGGCACCCAGTGTGGGCGGAGGAGAGCAGGAGGCGGGGAAGATGACCCAGGCCTGGGACTTGGAGGTCTGCAGCAAAAGCTGGCTGGCTTCTTCCCTTCTACCACCCTGATGCTCCAGGGGGCTGGGGAGGGAGTATTATTCAGCCAGCGGTTTGTTTATTCATTTGACTCAATTGACTAATTGAGTCTATATCGGAAGGGCCTTGATCAGGGCCCTGTACTCTGTGAGCTCCTAGACAAGGGTGTGCTGGCCCGCAGAGTGGGGCCCTGGCACATGGACACACAGGTGTGTGCACAGTACCCCAGTGATAGAGGCAGCAAGGGGAGCTGAGAGGAAGGGGTGGCAAAGGCTTTTTGAAGCGATGATGCCTTGGCAAAGTAAAGATGAGAAGGGCATGGCAGAGCCCTGAGGCAGTGGCCTTCTCCCACCATCCACCTACACTTCTCCCAGAAGCCAGTGCCTTGCAAGCTCAAGGCAGATGCAGGCTGAGGTCCTGGAGAATGCAGATGGGAAGTGAGAGAGGGGTTCATCTGAGACTGTGGAGTCACAGGCAGTCTCCAGGAAGATGGATGCCTTCTGGCTCAGCCTCTCTGCTCAGGGGGTCCTGGGAAAAGCCACCCCACCGGCCCCGAAGACCAGCCCATCGTCTGAGCCCGCATCCATCCGGACCAGCCTGCAGTGTGAATGTGTCCTGACCAGGGAGGGGTGGGCAGAGCCTGCAGGAGGAAACAGAGTGGCCAGACGCAAATGAATTGGCTGGTTGAGATGCTGGTTTTCATCTAATGTGGTAAATTTCATAATTGAATTGCCTCAGGCAGCCAGAGCTATTGAAGCATTTTCCGAGCCAGAAAACACTTAGTTGGGACAGCTTAGGGGCAGGGGCTGGGGGCAGTATGTGTGCATCCACAGCTTTTACTCACCTCATCCCAGTAGGACCTTCCCTTCCATAATCTGGGTCTGCCTTCCCCTCCCCCACCCCCACCCTGCAGGGCATTGCAGCCTTCACAACAGGTTCCAGCCTTGTTCCTGGACCACCTGGCCTCTGAGCACCAATGCCCCTGTCCCAGTCAAAAGGTCCCGAAAGCTGGTACCTGTCACCTACAGGCACTTGCCTTGCCAGGCTGACTCCAGGTCCCTGGGCTGTGGGGATGGTGGGAGCAGAGAGCTAGCTCAGAGATGGAAGGGCTTCCTGTTAAGTCTCTTCTGTGCAAGACTGGGGAAAAGAGCTCGGGCTCAAGAACCAGACTTGGATTCAGATGCTGCTCGTGTGTCTGTGATCTCTTGGGCCCCAGCCACCTCCACCCGCCCTTTCCTCCTCCCTCTGGTGCCAGGAGACTCTGTTCTTTCTCACTGCTGAGCCTTTCCTTCTGACCCCCGGCCATGCCCTTTGGAGGAACAAAGGTAGGCATGTGTGGCTCATTGACCTGTTCTTCAAAGCACTGGATCAGTAATGAGAAATCCAGTTTCACTGGGAAATCTCATCCTATTTCCTCACAGTGGTCTCTTGCACCCTGGGGTGTATAGAGTCTGGACCAGTGCCGGCCACACTGTTGTAATGGGACTGAGGTTCAAGACCGACTCCACCTCTTCACCATCCTATGACAGTTGGAACGCTCACACCTGGAGCCTGTTGGCAGAGTGAATGCTTAAGTGGGGATCTGAAAGTCCTTCTGTGCCTCTGTGTGTGATTTCATGTAGGTCCTCTTACCTCTATGGGCCTCAGCTTGCTCTTCTTGAACATGTGTGGATGCTCTTCGGTACAATGCTTCTGTTAGGTGTTTTGCTATAAAATCCCAGAAGTTCTTGCAGCCTCTGATGTCATGTAATTTTATAGGCTTGAGTTATTTGCCTGGCCATCTTGGGCAGGAAGAGAGAGAGAGCAGCCAGTGGAGTGTGGTGGGGCAAATTAGAAATCAGGAGTCTAGACTTCCTGCTCTGCCTCTGATGTGTGCTGTGGGGCTCTGGGTAAGTTGCTTTCCCTCTCTGGGCCCTAAGGGTATACAGTAGGCAAGCTCCCAATTTTCTTTCCTTTCTTGGTGAGTGGAAACTGAGTCAGGCTTTCCCAGTTTCCCAGGCCTCCCTTGGCTCCCTGCCTCTGCCCACTGCTTTGAAGTCCAGGGCCTAGGTGTAAAGGCACTGGTATCCATGGATGAGGGGCTAGTGATGCCAAAGGACTGGGTCAAAGAAGAAAAAAGCTGGGCCCAGAGGAAGATGGCAGATGGACGGCTTACTTCCCAAAGTTGCTCTGGCTGGTCCCAGGCAGGGACCTGGGCAACAGGTGTGGGAGCACTTAGGCTGACACCTCTGTCCCAATCCCAAAATGGATGGGTTGGGATCTAGGCCCCAGGTGTCCCTGGGGCCACTTCCAGGAAGAGAGATGGGCACAGATCTCCCAAGATTGGTAGGGATCATGAGTGAGCCTAGGGGGACAGGAGGAGGACACGAGGCTCCTACACATCAGACTTTGCCAAGGAGGTGCCTGCAAGACCAGTTGGATTGCTCTTCCTGCAAGAAGGCGGGGGCTGAGCAGGGCCGTGGGAGAACCGCATCTCTGTTGCCAGAGGGAGGACCACGTTCGCCTTGGGTGTCATTGCCCACCCACTTCTGCCTGCCAAGAAGATACCTTCTGCCATCAGCTGATCCATTGCAGTAGGATGCAGGGATAGAATGGAAACAAAAAGCCTTGTTTATTTTCTACCTGTTCTTGTTGGGCCCCTAAGGAGAGGCTGACCACAGATCAATCTAGGCTGAATGGAATTAATTTCCTAATTATGATAAGAGGAGCCTTGCTCACTCAATTCTAGGATAAGCTGCCTGCCAGGTTTACAGGTGGCAGGCCAGATTTGTCTGGGCAGGAGTGAGGGCCAAGAGACACAGGAGCTCTTTTTCTAGAAAGCCATTACATCCAACATCCAGAGTTCGAGTTCTGCTGTGTGCTAGCCAAGTTTGTGAGATCCTGGGCAGCAAGTCCCTTAACCTGTGCATGCCTCTGTTGTTCACAGCTTTGAAAGGGGGAGAACCATACAGCTCCATTCATGCAGCAGGCCTTCATTTGGTACCTTCTGAATGGCTCATCCTGGACTAGAAACTATGAAAAAGAAGTCAGGTTCAAAGAGAGTCCTTTCTTGGATGTTCGGTCTCTATTGTGTGAGGCAGACAGGTAGTTGTTGTGGCATACTGCTAAAGAGTGAGTGGCATGGCAAGAGTCTGCCTCAGTTTCCCCATTGGAGAGGTAAAGAAGTAGACTGTCCCTAGCATCTCCATTCCAGATGGGTCCAATGAGTATTTTTTGCCATCTGTTTTCTACCAGGCTCTGAGATCAGCAGAAGACAAGGCAAGGTCCCCACCATCCTGGAGCCCCTATTCAACTGGGGCCAGATAGACAAAATAAATAGATCTGCCATTAGGGCTGCTGGATGTGGATGAGGAGGAAACAGTCAAGGTGGGTGACCAAGGGGGCCTAAAGAGGGCTTCTCTGGGCCGGTCACCTTTGAGCGGAGACCTGTAAGACTGGACCGAGGCACCCCTGGGAAGATCTGAGGAAGGGAATGCGGGGCAGGGAACAAGCGAGTGTACAGATGGGAACAATGTGGGCCGTGGCGGGGACCTAGCTAGAGAGAGCAGCAGCTAGCACCCGCTGTAATCTTCTGATTCCTAGGGAGGCCAAGGAAAACCCGCCCCTTTAAGCTGATTTAATTGTTTCCTTTAATTTGGGTAATACTTCAGTAGATTGGCTTTTTAAACACACAACGAGAGAGAAAATGCAGCATGGCCTGGAAAGTCCCCTGTTTCCTTGGAATCTGTCAGCGATTTGGCGCACCCCCTCCTGGCCACCCTTCTGTATTTCTGTCCACAGCTTCTGTGGCCCCGTGTGTGGTGACGCTCCTGCCCATCTTACAGCTGCACTACACTCCGTGTGGGCCGGTCACTGGCTTCCATCTCAGCCTCTCCGAACATTAGGTCCTGTCTGATCCCCGCCCGCCCCCCGCCCCTTCGTACAGTCCATGAAGTCCCGAGTGTCCTGGATCGTGCATCTTTCTGATTTTTAAATGTTCATTGTCAAAGCCGAATGCCTTTTCCAAGACTCAGGCAGGCCACTCAGCCGCCAGTGGTGTCTGGGGGCCCATTTGCCCACATCCTCACCCGTACTTGATAATTCTTGATATTATCCACGTTTTCACTCTTAGCTCATGTGGTGGGGGTGGGGGTGGGGGGGGTAAAGATCTCATTATTCCTTTAAAACAAGCAAACCAAAAAAAAAAAAAAATCCCTGTTCATCCAGGCTTCCTCTTTTTGTTTTCATCCATCTTTGTTTTTTCCAGAATGTTGAGGTTTAGCAGTTGCTGGTTCTGCCTCTGACTGGTCTCCTGACCTCCAGCGCCGCTTCATCTGTGAAATGAGGCCCTTTCAGTCCCTGCCCTGCCCCCTGTCAGGCTGCTGTGTGTTGTTTGTGGCGCATGGGAAACATTCCTGAAAGTTCATTTTATGCTGAAAAGTTCTGCAAACATCATGGGTTTTACTAGCGAGAGCCAGATATTTGAAGCCCAGAACATGTGAATGAGTCCGAGTGTTTCTGAATAGCCAGTGTATGGGGGGGGGGGGGGGGGGGCTGGGGTGGCTTTAGGTGGGACATCTGCCTGGCATCTCTCACGTGTCCTGAGAGAGACGTTGGAGGGCTAGCCTAGTAGGTACGTTTCTCCCTGTCTGACCTGCAGGAATGAAGGAAGGAGCCAGAAGGGTAGAGAAAGATCTCTAGCCTGTCCATAAAAAGGCTCTGAAAGGGGCATTGGTCACCACAGGCTGATCCCCCTATTGAATTGCTGGTTAGACCAAAGGCCAGGGCTCCTAGAACTTTGTGGATTTCCATGTTAATTACTTTGGGAGTCCTTGTCTGCTTTCCTATAACAGGAGGCTTTAAAATAAGCAAAAGATCTATAAAAGGGCCCTGGTACTTGATTTGAAGACAGAAGGATAGGGAAGCTCTGGAGATTGGTTGAGAAGGAAAAGAGGAGTCTGGGGCCAGGGAAAACCACTCCCATGTGGTTCCCGGGTGGCATCAGGCCCTATGATGGGGGACCCAGGGAGCTGGAAGCTCTGTGTCCTAGGCCGCTGGAGGAATTCATGACTGCTGGGATTCTGGTGCCTGAGAAACTTTAGCCAGACTCTCCTGTCATTCCCCAAGTGGGCTCTGACAGCTCGCCCCCTCTGCTTCGGGGGCAGCATCTAGCTGGCCTGAGCCCTGCCGCCTTGGGGATGACTCAGACGTAAGCCCTGCTGGAGACTTCTGTCATCCCCCACAGCCCAACCTGGTGAGAACAGCTGCCAGGTACAGAGGGCCACAGAGAGGGAGCTAGACAGACACGGGAGAGCGTAATAAAGAGCAGATGCACAAGGGGGCCTTGGTAGGGGGCCTCTCCTCTCTGTAGTTCTGCAGCTAGTGAGCAGGAGGTGAGGGGGGTGGGGGCAGGTTTGTGCATTTCTCAGACATCCCCTGATGCTGAAGGTTGGGATTTTCAGGAAGGGGGCGAGGGGAGCATCTTGGGAACTGATTCGAGGGTGGTTCTCCGGGGGCAGAGGCACGAGGGGGCTACCTTGACTGGGTGCCACCTGCTGCCAGCCTGAGCCCAGCTCACAGGCATTTCCCGGAGCTAGCGTGAGACCAGATCGCCAGGTTTCCTTTCAGGCCCTGACACGGGCTGGTGTGGCTGTGCTGAGGGAAGTCGCAGCTGCTATTTTTAACGCTCCAACTAGGACTTTTTACTGGAAGGTACAATTACAAGCAAAATGTCAGGGTTTGGTTGGCCAGCCAAGCCCTGGGAGGCTGCCGCAGGCTGAGGCGGGGACCACAGCATGGTCAGGTGGTGTGTAAAAAGCAAGACACTTTGCACGTGGACACGTACCTCCCCTGGTCGCCGAGTTGGCTTCTCCTGACCGCTGACAGTGTCTGGAGTTCTCCTCTAGGCCAAAAAGAGGCCCATGCTGGGTTTTGCCCAGATAATTGCACCTGAACACCTTCTAACCAGCTGTCATGGGATTGAAGCTAACCAGCTAAGCCATCTCGTTCCTGAGCGCCCTGGAAGTTGACATTATGTTCAGTGAAATTAGTGAGAGCCTTCTGTATGATGCTGAGTGCTAGAGTAGACACAAGTCAGACAGTGCCAGCTCTCAAGCAGCTGTGAAGTGATTAAGGATACAGAAGGTGCGAATGGTCCCCAGACCCTTTGAACAAGCACTTGGTATGCTTTTCCCCATATGCATGGTGGTTTGCGGCCAAGTGGGGCTTCTGTTAGATCCCGTTGCTGCATAACAAATCGCCACCAACGTAGTGGGTTCAGCTGTACCTGTTTATTAGCTCCTAGTGCCGGAGGGCAGAAAGAAGCCTGAGCTGGCTGCGCTGGGTTCTCTGCTTAGGGTTTGGACCAGAAGTCCAAGGTCAAGGTATTGACTGAGCTCTTACCCTGAGGCCCTGGGGGAGAGTCTGCTTCCTGGCCATTCAGGTTTGTTGGCGCAGTTGAGTTCCCGGTGGTTGCAGGACTCTGCAACCCCGTCCACTCTGGCTGTCATCTGGATGCTGATCTTGGCTCCTCGAAACTGTCACATTTGGTGCCACATGGCCCCCTCCATCTCCAGACCCAGAGCAGGGATATCAGATCCTCTCCTGCTGCAAATCTGTGGCATCCACTTCTGTGACCCGCCTGTAAAGGGCTCCTGTGATTAGGCCAGGCCCACCCAGGTAATCTGTTTGTTTCTAGGTCACCTGATCAGTTAGCAACATCATTAATTATATCTGCAGATTCATTTGCCGCGTGGATGACGTGGCAAGCGTGTTATGTAGATCATACTGTAAGGCCCAGCTGGAGGTCAGGGGACCGGCCATCTGTACATGTTCCCACCACAGGGCTTATGCCACCAGGGGCTGCAACAACAGTATGAGAGCAGCAGCTTTCATGAATGGAGTGACTTGTGTGCCCCATTGTACCAAGCTCTTCCCCTGGATTCTTTCCTTTAATTCCCACGACGGTACTTTGACGTGTAGGGACTGTTATTTTCACCCCCGTTTTCCAGGTGAGAAGACTGAGGCTCAGGGAGCGTACGTATGGGTCATATAGTCATATAGGTACAAACAGCAGAATTGGGATTTGGAGCTTAGAGCCTGCCGCCTTGTTAGTCGGCATCTCCTGTGTGATTCCTGCAATTTCTGGACCTCCATCCAGGAGGGTTGAGGGTTGCTGTTTCCCATCTAGCACTTAAAATACTTAAATATGAAGCCTGTCAATCATATTGCAAGTTAATACAGCAGACGCCAGGAACCTCTTCCGTGGGTCTGACAGATGTCTGGATCTTTCTGATTCTTAGTCCAGTGGATGTTAATCCACTTCCCCTTCAGCCATTGACTAGCTTTGCATATACTCTAGGCAGCAAAAATGACACTGAATCCTGTCCTCTAGGAGTTGGAAGTTAAAATAAGGGCACAGTATACAATGACCTGCAGGAATAAAGAGTGCCAGACAAGAAACACCACGGTGCTATAGCAAAGAATCAATGGGTATGAGAATGCTAACTGCAGGAAAGAAGACAAAAATGTGTATTTACTCACCGCCGTGTCCCTGGTACATGTCACGGAGCCCTGCACATAGTAGGTGCTCAGATTCCTTATCGGGGTAATTTTTTGAGCATCTTGTGTGTGCAGGGCCGTCTGCACGCCAGCTGCCAAGCCCTGAGGGTCTGTGATGGTGAGGTGAGGTCTCATGAATACATTGAGACTCGAGGGCAGAAAGGTCAGGGGGAGAGCTGGAAAGGTCAGTCTGTGCCTGCGTGCTTGGTGGCAGGGAGAGGGGCTGTGGTGGGCAATGAAGCTGGAGTGGATGACAGACTGAACAAGGCTTGATGTCCAAACTTCACTGAAGGCTTTTGGGCAGGAGAGACTGGTGGTCAGGAGCAAAGCATTTGGCCTCAGATTGCTGGGGGGGAAAGGGGGACACGTTGGGGACAGGGGCTCCTCACAGCCAAGCGTGCAGTGGGGAAGGCCTCACCTTGTCTCCAACGTAGGACTGGTGACACAAGGAATCCAGGAAGGAAGATTTAATGGAACTTGGTGGCCAAGCGATGTGCTAAAAATGTATATATGAATGAGTTGCGATTTCTGGGCAACCATGTATTTGGCTATAAATATACACGCGTATGTAATTTCAAGAGACCAAGAATTATCAGCTGCAAAGCCCAAAGTCAGCAGCCCATGCATGGCCCCTGTAGTTTGCTGTCTGAGGCCCTGCCCAGTACAAGGTACCCAGATCTGTTATTTTGGGGAAGAATGAAGGGGTCCTCTGGTAAGAAAGTGGCTGGTAATGAGAGGAAGATCAGGGCAGGCCGGAAGAAGGGAGGCCCCAGGGCATGTGGGGAGGCCAGGCCAGCCACAGGGTAGAAAGTGCTGGCCCTTGCGACCGACCGTACTTCCGTGCAAGCTGGAGAGGGGGCTGAGACCCACAGGCACAGGTCATCTTGCCGTCACCCACTCCATGCTTCCATAGTTTTCCTCTGAGTTCTTAACAAAAACATGGCTAATGTGGAGGGTCAGGGAGTTCTGCTAACCTGGTGTTGTCAAAGTGTGGTTAGGAGGATCCCAGAATTTCTTCCAGGGGTCCCCAAAGTCAAAACTGTTTTCATGGCAACACCAAGGTATTATTTGCCTTTTTCACTAATCTCTCTAAGCACGTGGCTTAGTGAGCTGATGTTTTCTGAGTGACCATTGCACAGTGTTACCAAAGCATGCATGGGTGAAAAATCCATTCAGAGTGCAAGATAGACCAGGAGACCGGAATGTTACAGAGTACAAAAGTTCACAGATTCAGGCTCAGGTTCTACACTGCCTAATCTGCAGGGGGCTACTGCTGCGCAGGCCTTGGTGAGGTATCAGAGACGAGTATCCTATATTATCTGAAAAGGCTCTTACAGTTTCCTTCCTTTTCCGACAACCCATTCCCGTGAGGCTAGATTTCTTCACATTCTTCAGTGAAAACATTTTACAACAAACATTTTGAGTGCATGGTGCTGCCCAGAGCACCTGGGAACTGGGAGCTGGGTGCCAGGCCCTGAGCCTAGCTCTCTGCCTTAATTTCCCCCCAGTCTTCTCCGGTGGGTGTGGTGATTTTCACACCCATTTGACAAATGTGGAAACAAGGGCACTGATTGAGCATCTCAATTAGGTCTCACATCACGGTCGAGGCAGTAGCAGCAAGAGGGGAGGCCCAGACTGACGGTGGCTGTTCTCCAGGCCGGGGGGAAGGCAGATGCCTGCCAGAAAGCCTGTATCTGTCCCCAGGTCATCCGCTGTCCTTGGCAGCGGACACCCTTCCGGCGGCACTAAGCCTGGCAGGGAGACACACCTGCACATGCTTCCTCTTTCCTGAAGCCCAGAAGGGAAGATGCAGGTTTCCTCCATGGGCCGGGGGTGCTCGAGAAATCAAGGGTTTTCATTTAAAGGACCATCTCCTGTTCAGCTGAGCACAGCATTTGTGGCCGGGAAGGTTCTTTGTCTTCATAAATAGCCCTCATTGTGCTCTTTGAGCAGGGACTTGGGAGCGGAACAGCTTTGAACACTGAAGATGTGTGCACAGTTTTTTAATCTTCTCTGGGCCTCAGTTGGCCCATCTGTACGGTTGGGACCTTGAAGAAGTGGCTTAAGGATAGAGCGAGAGAATGCATTTAAAAGCAGCTGCCACAAAGGTTTGTGTAGGGTTTTGAAAAAGTGATACTACTGTACCTGGCACAGAATTCAGTGCAGAGGGGTGGGCATCTCCCCCGTCCACCAGGGGCACTACCGTCCACCAGTTTCTTACACAGCCTCCCAGAGGTAGTCTCTGCACATGCCCAGGGCAGTGTGTCGTGTGTGCGTGTGTGTAGAGGTGGTTTGGTTTCTAGCAGACGGAAAAGTCTCCCATCCATAGTGCTTTTCATGGTAGCGTGGAAAGCCACCTGCTTAATATATATATATATACATATATATGTATATATATAGGGCTGCGTAGTGTTACACTCTATGAATGAACCAAGGTTTATTTGACTAGGACTCTCAGTTATGAATATTGCAGTTTTTTTCCAGCCTTTTGCTTGCAGCCAAAAGTTCATGTGCAAATGGGACGGAGGGCAAGGTTCCCAGGCGTGGAAACGCTGGGGCAGACGGCACCTGCGTTTGTCATTTTAAAGATACTCAGAATTGCTCTCCAGCTACACTCCCCTGCTCCCAGCCCTCAGTGGGAAGAGAAAAGGCAGAGCTTATATATTGGGCATTAGGAATTGAGGAGCATTCTGATACCTTTTGGCATTCATGCTGACAGCCTGGAGAGGAATGAACCAGGAGAAAGACCCACTATGAGCAAATAGCCAGTGCTTTACTCTTGGTGCTTTTGTTGGTTTTTTCCCCCATTCTAGTCTGCATACTCATTTCCCTCCAAGACTGTTGCTCCAGGTGGCTCATTGAAAATGATAATCTAGGCCAGAGTGCTTTTCATGGCTCCATCTGTGGGGCTCTGAGAATCTAAGGGACCAGACAGGAAAAGAGACTATCTCCCTCCCGTTCCCACCCTCCCCACCCCATTTGCAGTGTTCGCTGTGGAGCAGACTATTCTCTCTATCCCTCCGTGTTTCTCTGTCCCACTCTGGATAAGTGAGAGGAAACAAGTTATTTCAACAGATGGGTGAGCTTAAGTGCGGAGTTCTCTGTCCCCTCTCTGATTAGAGCACTGGTGTCCATTTCTTTGGCATTGCTCCCAGCTGGAGGAACAGCTGGGCTTGCAGACTCCCAGCTTTGGGGGCCAGAGACAGTCCAGGTGGCCCCCGCTGAGCTGAGGGGGAACGGGATGTGGCACCTTCTGTCTGTCCCTCCCTGATTAATATGGTGCTATCTACACCACCATACCCCTTAGCTGTAAGAAGGTGCTTTGTTGCAGGGGCAGTTTAAGCGTGTGTAAACAGAACTTTTAGGACAAAAGGACATCAAGCATCTGTGATTCTTCTCCTTAGATTTTATCCCTAGAGAATACAGCAATTCAACATAAGCAATGTTATTCTTCATGTAAAAAGTTTTAAAACTGGATGAATGACCCAGATGGTCGTTGTATATTTCACAGACCTTGAAAGTTACATTTGGCAACCACAGAGACACTGGGCTGTTTGATAAGGGAGCCAGAGGCTGTGGATCCCAGTGCCTGTAAGCAGCAGGCGCTTAATTAACCTTGTTCAATAGTGAATGAAGGAGAGGAATTTGGAAACTATGTAAATAGGTAAAAACAATGTAAAATAGGGTTCCATAACTGCAACAGTGTAAACTGTTCAGGGATAAAAGGGAAAAATAAGCCAAAGTGAAAACAGTTCCGCAGTGTTTCTTAACCTTATCACCTTCCCCCAAAACCTTTTTAGGCCTTTTTTCCCCAACTGTGCTTACTCCTCCCATAAATGTTAATACCAGATATACTGCAAGTCAAGGTGCTGTGTGTATATCTGTGCTTTGTACATAGAAAGAACAAGTGGGGCGCCTGGTGGCTTAGTTGTTTGAGTGTCTGACTTTGGCTCAGGTCATGATCCTGGGGTTCTGAAATTGAACCCCACGTCGGGCTCCCTGCTCAGCGGGAGTCTTCTTTTCCCTCTGACCCTCCCCCTGCTCATGCTCACTCTCTCTTTCTCTCTCCCTGTCTCAAATAAATAAAATCATTGAAAAGAAAAGAAAAAAGTGCACACACAGGATTTTCATCCCCCAAGAACTAATTTTCACCCCTTAGGGGAGTGTCCTCAGCCATAACTGCCCTATCCCCTCATGCTCAGGAAAACCCTCAGGAAAATGCCTGTGTTCAGGGTTGTAATTCTGGGGGGTTTGCGTCTTTTGTATCTTTGGCTTCAGTCTTAGGTCGTCTTTTCAGTAAAAATGACTGAGCTCCTGGGTGTGCCTCTTGGCCTGTCTCACTTGGTCTGTGGAGCTCACGCCGTGGGAAGACAGGGCTCTGGGCAGAGAATGGGGTTCTGACTGCCCAGAGCTAAGGCTGCCCAGACAGTCCCTCCTGAAGGTCTGCTTCTCTCCTGAGCAAGACGGCTTCTCCTAAAACACAAAGCCTTGTGGTTGCGGAGCTGGCAAAATCCTTACATTGTCTTAGAGCAGCTGGGCAAGACATGGGAGACTGTCAGATCCTTTCCCTGAGGTGGCCTTGTTCAGCTGGGTGCCCTCGCCTGAACAGGACCCACAAAATGACCCTAGAGGCTGCTTTCTCATGAGGCCCCTTTGCAGTGCACAGGAGAAAAGTTCGTTACCCACATTGGATATCCTTGAGCACGGAGGCTTCATTCTCCGCAAGCTGGCAACTGCCCTGGGTGTACGGAAGCTGGTTGGCAGGGGGTGGCTCCAAGGGGTAAACAGAGAAGGGAGTGTCTGGTGGCTGGAACCCCAGGCTGTGGCCCCTAGATCTCCTCTGTCCATCGGTGCCTGGGAAAAAGTGAGAGGGAGCTGCACCCTAAGCAGCCTTGTGACATTGGGCGCACAGAGTAAGATGGTGGGAGCTCATCGCCCCAGGTCCAGCCGGGGAGGTCCAGGTGGTGCGTGTACCTCGGACCGCAGGCAGGAGGACGAGTTAGCACAGAAGGCACGCAGAACACTGCCTACTGTGTAGCAAGTACTTGATTCAGTACCGTAGTACCATTCTGGCCCTGAATCCCGGAGCTCCCGTGCTTGTGCACAGATGACAGAAATGGTGGGAGAGATGGCAGGAGTGGGCTTCGGGTGCTCACGGGTGGGTGAAGCTGTGGGCTTGGTTTTGGCCAATGAGATGGGAGCGAAGGGCTGCGCGTCTTCAGGCCAAGCGTGGGGTTGTCAGTGCTCACATTCCAGAGCGCTCTCCCTTTTCCCGTTGGCATACCGACAGATGACACGGTGCTGCTCTGTCCTCGGGGTCCCCGGGGCTGGCGGTGATGACAAGAACACTCCCACACGCCCTCCCCGCCACCACCGAGCTGTGATGTGTGTAGCATGAGCAAGGGGCAACCCTCTGTCCTCTGAAGCCGCTGACGTTTGGGGGTGTTTGTTGATGCGGTGTAACTCAGCCCACCATGATTAAAGCGGACGGTCCTGATCGCGTCAGGCTTGGTTACGGGGATCGCAGCTTCTCGGGGAGATGCCCAGCACAGCAGAGGCCCACTGGAGTCATGCATTTGGTCTGGCTCCCCTCCTGGCCAGGGTTCCCTGCTGGGGCTTTGCAACAAGTGTTGCTTCATCTCCCAGCAGCGTTGCACAGCCTTGACCCCTTACCTCCTGTCCTGTGCCTCTTCTGGGAAGGCAGAGCTTGGTGCCCCTGGTAAGCCAGCGCAGCGCAGCGCAGCCCCAAGCCCTTCCCCCGAGCAGTGTTTCCACACCAGTGGAGTTGGCAGCCATCTCAAATGCATCTGTCAACTGTAGTAATAGCCCCCCGGCTTCCCGGCCAGCAGAGGCTACAGTAGGCTGGAACTTGGCTAGCAGTCATGGATGCCAAAGAAGCTGGCCTTCCTCAAGTGTGCCTAACGTTTGGGGGCATTAAGTGAAAAGGCTGTAAAACACATGGAAAAGGCACTGAAGCCTTTTCCCACCCTCTGGGTCTCCCAGGACCTCCCTTCCCCTTCCAGGCTTTGGCTGCAGGTGGACAGGTGGGCCATGTGTGGAAGCCTTAGGACTCACTGCCCAGCAGGGGACACACCGTACGGGGCGCTGGGCACGTTTGAGAGGGTACAGTGGCACTGGTTGTCCTGACCTCAGAACCACAGGTGAGAGAACCAGGTTGTCCCACAGTGTGGTCTGCCAGAGATCTCCAAGTTGGCTGGGATTCTGCCCTGGGAGCAGGTGAGCTCAGGGGCAGGCTGACCTGCTGTCTCCCTTTCATGGGGGCCGTCGGAAGCAGGGTCCTGTCAGTACTCCTGAAAGAGGAAGCTGCTTGTAGCCTAGCGACGGATGAAACAGCACCCTCACCCCTTCGCTGAGCCATGCTCTGTTCTAGAACTGTCCCTGTGGCCAAGCCATTCCCCTGCAGGAGGAACGGGGGTTGAGGCTGTGGGCTGGGGTGGGGCAAAGTTTCATCCAGCCAACTAACCACATTGAGCAGAAGGTGTGTGTTACACAATTCTCACCACTTTGCTACAGGTTTGAGGTCTTTCACAATAGAAATGGAAAACAAAATCGAAATGGAGACACAGCAAAAAATACAAATAGTTCTAATCCTTTGTGGTTTAAATTAAAAACAGGATACGTATACGTTTTTCAAAGTTTTATTTTTTTAAAGAAAGGACTCTTGAGAGGTAGAGGCATTTAGGGAAAGGACCCTTTGTCTGATGATGCACTTGGATCTCGAATGATCTCTGCCTCTAATTCAGTTACCGTGGTCATAGTGATTTTGCTTTCAATTAACAATTAGATCTGTGTGCTTTGTAAGTGTGCTTAGTTTGCTTTCCACTTGAAAAATGGAAGAATGGATACCCCTGCACCCTGCATGCTCCCTGAGGTGCTTGGGTCCCCAGACGTGGGGGTGGGGCAGGCGGGCACTCGAGCTGCTGGGTCACGTGGCCACCCCGAGATCCCTGCCTGGGAAGCGTGTTGTATCACACAGCCCAGCGCCCGTGCGGTGTTTCATAGCATTTAATTCCTTCATTTTTACAGCTTCCGGAGACACCGAGATCTAGCTGGCTTGACATACACCTTTGGTGTTTTTTTCTGGTTGCAAAAATATTACATAATAATTCAAAAAAATCGAACAACTTATAAATGAATAATAGTGCAAATTGCCTTAATCAAATTAGAGGGCAGGGATGCTGGCTGGCTCTGTAGGACGCTATGCTGGCTCTGTACTCTTGATCTCAGGGTCGTGAGTTCAAGTCTCATGTTGGGCATAGAAATACTTTAAAAAAAGAGAAAGAAAGAAAAGAAAATCCAGAGTGGAGGGTAGGGATGGAGTAAGGCTTAGGGTTGTCTTCTGTGTCCTTTGCTCAGTGACAGTGGTAACAAGTGGCAGTACTAAAACGGGCCATGGAGGGAGCGTGACCAGGCCACTTGAAATGCACATCATTTACTATCTCAGTTGTCTCTCACTTGTTCTCCGTGTCCCTCTGTGGTTGAAAAAAACAGACCCAGAGAGATGAATTAACTTTCCCAACAGTGCACAGTAGTGGCTGCCTGGTCTTCAGCGGCCCCGTTCTAACCAGTGGCCTTGAGGAACTTTGATCTCTCCTCCCTCCGCTTTGTCACAGTTGTCTGTACAGCGGGGGCAGAATCCCACCAGAGAAGCGTCTGCAGAGTACCTGCTGCCTCTCCCCCGGCGCTCTCCCGTCCTGCTCACAGCCTTGGTGTGATGCGTGTGCTCTGTGGCCCGAGAGGTCGTAGGACCTCGCCATCTTGTTTATTGGCATTCAGCATCGCCTGGTATCCAGCAGGTGCTTAGTCAGGATTTGTCTCAGATTTGAGGATTTGAGGTTGGGTGATGGGTGACCTTTGTGGTCATGGGGGTCCTGTGTCCGGTGCCCCAGTTTGGACTGGCTGGCTGGGGCCCACCTGCTGCTGCTGGGCTGCGTGAGGCGAGTTCCTCACGCACATGTCTGGCACGTGGGCTCAGGTGGCCCAACGGAGGGGGAGTAGCCGGGCCACTCTCCGCCCTGCCGGGCAGGCCAGCACCGCATCGCCGTGTGGTGGGTTCACATTGTCTGGTTTCCCCTCGAGTGAGCACTGTGAGACACGGGGAGTGGAAGCCGCCGGGCTCTGAAGGTCTGGGCCCACCGGTCAGCCCAGGGTCCTTTTGGCTCCATTTGGTCAGCCACAGTGCCACCACAGAACCCGCTCAGATGCAGAGGGAGGGGATGTGGACCCTGCCTGGCAGCGGGAGCTGTGTCACAGTTTGTGGGCGTCTCTGGTCCTGCCCCAGCCTCGCATGGCTGTGCCCCTGGCCTTTCTCTTCCCTGAGTGGGGGCCAGCCTTGTTTCTGCCTAGCCTTCGGGTTCGCCTTTCCTGCACCTAGAACCTTCCTTTCCCTGTTGTCACACCCTGGCTCTGGCCCCTCAGTGAAGCTTCAGCTCCCATGTCCCCTCTTCACAGGGGCCTGAGTGACCCCACTGTCTTGTCGCCGTGGCCCACTGCTGTTCCATTTTCCTCACTGACCTGTTTCCTCACTGCTGGTCTGTTCACCACCCCGACCCCAACTGCCGACCGCAGAGCACAGCCCCGTGGGGGCAGGAGCCCGTCTCTGCCCGTCACCTCCTCCCACACCCGGTGTGTGGCACATGGGAGTTGCTCGGGAAGCTTACGGTTGATGCATGAGTTGGAGCCACATTACCTACAACCCACCGCCCGGGCCCTGGGCTTTCCCACTCCCTCTGGCCTCGGGAACAGCAGTAGAATTCATCCTCATCTTGAGGAGCACGCATTCCTGGCTGGTGGAGGGAGGAGGGGAGGGGGTTCATGCTATAGCCAGATGCAGTCAGGCCTTCTGGCCAGTGGCACCAACAGCAGGACTTTTGGGGTTTTTTTGTTTGTTTGTTTTTAAGATTTACTTATATGTTTTAGAGAGAGCATGGGGGGAGGGGTAGAGGCAGAGGGAGAGAGACTCTCCAGCAGACGCCATGCTGAGCACAGAGCCCAACGCAGAGCTCCATCTCCGGACCCTGAGATCAGGACCTGATCAAGAGTCCAACTCAACAAACTGAGCCACCCAGGTGCCCCCCTCGACAGCAGTTTTGATCATCTGTGGTGCATTTTTTGAGAATAGAGGTCTTTGGCTCTCTGGGGCTGGGATCTTTGGAGAGCATGGCGAGTTTCTTCTGGAGGTCTCACCCCCTTGGCTCCTTTGTTTCCTTGTGCATTTAGTTAACTTTCCAAGGGCGATAGGAGAAATGAGCTAAGTACGAGGTTATTTGGTGCATTTTAACTGCTTCTGTGCAGGTGAGGATTGCGGTGTGGGGAGCGGAGGTGTTGTCTGAGGGGAATCAATGTCCCTTAGCAGGGTGATGGATTGCTGGGCTGGAGCACGGCTGTTACTTCATGTGCCTTAAATCCATCAAAGCCCAGGATGACGCTTAGGTAATCAGAAGAGTTCTCATGCACACAGCGTGAGAGCATCTGATTTATCGTGGCCCCCAAGGCAGGGAGCCAAGGACATGGCCCTTGAACACACGCTCTTAAATGCCCGCCCCTCCTGCCACTGGACGGGAGCCCGTGTCCCGCACTCTGTGTATCTCCCGCCCCAAGTAGGGCTGTGTGCGTAACTGCTAGTGAACATGGAAAACCAGCTCCTAAAACCCATGCTCCGTGTCTGGGGTGGCCGCACTGCAGGTAAGGGCGGAGGGACCCACACAGCAGAGACCCCTGACTGAGCAAGAGCACAGCCCCAGGGAACTGATGTTCAGTGAGCGCTTGTCCCGGTGGGGACTCTAGGTGGCCAGTGACAGGACCCCCGTCAGACAAAAGGAAGGGGAGAGGCAGGCTCTGCAGGGACAAGAGGCCCCGCTGTGCCTCCTCCGTGCAGCGCCTGTCTTGGGCAGCGTGGCCACCGTCCTGTCCCTTGCCCTGCTCCAGTCCCGTCTGTACCTGCTTCGTTTCCTGCAGTTCCAGTAAATGTCATAGACTGGAGTTTCCTTGACCCATCGTGCTGGCGAGGAGGACGGCACACTGATCGGCCTGGCCAGGGTCCATTCAGGCAGCCCCGGGGCTCGGGGATGGGCTGTTTCGGCCAGCTGGGCCCGAATGCTCCGGCCCGACCACGGGGAGCAGAGGAGGCTGGTTCTGACAGTAGTCCGGGCGTCGGTGCTGGCGGGAGCCAGGGGGTGTCCGCTGCACGCATCCCTTGTTGTGCCCTGCCCCCGCCCCCATAACAGCCTTCACCAGCCCAGCCTCCTTCTCTGTGTCTGCAGAGCGGCTGAACTCCAGTAGACGTCAAGTGGAGTGAGTTTCACGCCTCGTACATGTCTCCGGACTTCATCATGAGCAAAGGCAGGGGGTTTATTCAGTCAGATTGAGCGGCTGCTCTGTGCCAGGTTGCACCGCATTTTGGGGTCACATCAGTTAGCCCCACGCACGGCCCCCACCTTCAGCAGACTGGGGAGACAGGAGACAGATAAACACATAGTGTTATGTAGTGGTGGGTGCTGAGGGGAGGGCAGAAGTAGATGAGGGGTGGAGAGGAGGTGACCTCCACGAGGAGGTCAGGTTACCCTCTGAGGAGGTCACAGAGCGAGCCATGCAGAAAAGAAGTGACAACAGGGGAGACTTTCAGCCAAAGGAGCAGCATGTGAAAAGGTCCTGAGGCCTAGTAAGAAGTCCAGTGTGGCCTGAGAGGGAGAGCAGGGTGGGAAGTGTTAGAATGTGAGGAGAGAAGACAGCCAGTGAGGAAGGGTCAACTCATGTGGGGCCTGGCAGCTACGGTGACAACTTGGGATTTCTCTGAGGGTGTTGGGACACCCCTTGGTGGGTTGTGGCTGGGTGTGATGGGATCCAGGTGAGGATCCCTCTGGTGTCTGGAGGGAACCCAGATCATAGAGGACAGAAGCAGAACCAGGTAGGGGGTTTCCAGTAGTCCAGGGCAGAAGGTTCAGATTCAAGATTCAGGAGGCAGAGCCACAGGGCTTGCTGAGGGCTAGGTGTTGCTGGTGGGAGGGATGGGGTGACCCTGGAGGTTGGGCCCAGATAGGAAGGAGCATGTTGCTTCCATTGCCCATTTTCCTGGGCACGGTGGGCAGCAGGTTCAGAGGAAACTCAGAGTGCTCTCCCGGACATGTGATGGTGGAGGTGACCGGCTTCGAGATGTTTTGTGGTGAGATGAAGAGCCCTCCACAGGGCAGGTAGTGCCCAGGGCACCCAGCTCTGAGCTTGTCCTCCCGTGCCGGCTAGCCCAGAGCTGAAGCACAGCCCTGGGGACCTGTGGGCCCGGCTGGAGACTTGCACCTCCTGTGACTCCCTTCCTGTGTCTGGGCCGCAGCGTCCTCATCTGTGAACTGGGTTAATGAGACCCTCCACCTCCTGGTATCCTGATGCTTCTGGGATGCGATCACCTCTCCTCAAGGTCTGGGGCAAGTCAGTGCATGCCTGATGGCTGCTGTCACCGCAAGATTGGCTCAGAACAGGCACTGCCCAAAAGGAGGTGGGACAGTCTGGGGCCATAGCCAGGCAGGTGCCTCTGCCCTCGGCATGGAGGTGCCCAGACAGGCCGTTCTCTGGGGGTGGGAACCTGCTTGGGTGTGTGCGCCCAGGTCTGGCTCTCCGCCTGTGCAGGGGATTTGCGTCAGTGGGCAGGCCTCTTGGTGCTGAGCAAGACGTCCATCAGCTCTGGAGCCCTGGGCTGCTCAGTCAGCATTGGCCTTGGAGAGCTTGCCACTTGACCTCCTTCTCAGGGCAGACGCGGCTGCTCCACTTGGCTTTGCCCTGCTTTTTGACACTCTCTCATTCTTTGAGTCCTGGTTTGTCCTGCACTTAGCCCCCCATAAGGAGTCTCCACCTGATTCCCTGAATCGGAGTCCTTGGAGGATCCCCCCAGCTTGGTGCACAGGTCAAAGGCCATAGCTTCTCTTCCGTCCAGGCACAGTGGGGACAGGGTGGATGGTCACTTGATGAATGACCGCATTTGGGCAAGTGTCCGGGAGCAAGATTTGGGGAAATGTGTTGCAGTGTCTGGAATTCGGATCTGGGCCAAGTACGGAGCTGCCAGTAAAGCCTCTGGGGGCCAGGCCACTGGATCTTCTCGGTCTCCGGGCCTCCCAGTCCCAGGGCCAGGCTCAGAGGTCATGCTCTGTAAAAAACTGCCAACAACTGAGTAACTCTGAGGTCCCAACAGGACAGGGACTTTGTTTCACAGAAGAGAAAATGGGGGTTCGGGAGAGGGGTACCCCAGGGCGGTGGCTGAACGGGGACCCTCCGGTCCAACCTGGACCTGGGCCCAACTCTCTTACCCTCCTGCCGGCTGCACCTCCCACCCCGTGGGCTAACCTCATAACTGAGAGCCTGGTGGCCTACAGTGGCAGCTGTGCACAGCAGTGTCCCTGGCAGGTCACCTGCCTGGAGCTTGGGGGCTAGGAACAGCAGCGCCAGCCCCAGCCCCTGCCCCTTTCCTGCCTGGGCCCAGAGCAGGGGCCTTGTCCAGGCAGCTCATCCCGTCAGGTTGTGGTTTCTCTGGTTCTTTGCTGAGGGAGGAGTGAGTGAGAGAGACAGCAAAGCTCTTGGACGCTAATGTACAGTCTCAGCGAAGCATGAAATCGCTTCCTTCCTTTACCAGATTATTACTTAAGCAGAAAATTGCCTTAGAGTGGGGGCTGGGGGTTATATACTTTTGAAAATTTAAAAGGAAAAAGATGATGTTTGGGTTTTTTTGAGGGGGGCTCATTACCAGCAGGAAGAACATAACACAGGCTTTGTGGGGGTCAGGATGCTAATGCGGAGCAGCCCCCTGAGCCCCAAATCCTGGCCTGGCATTGGAGGGCATGGCGATTGGGGGCAGCTGAGGTGCTCGCTGTAGCCCAAGATCCTTGGAGTTGCCTGTAGGGACTAAGAAGGCTCCTTTCATTCTGGGTATTCCAGAGCCTTCAGCTGAGGCAAATCTGGACAGCTTTCCTAGTCTGCATGTCTTATTGTCACCCAGGTGCTTCTTGTGGCTCTCTGGGGACCTTAGAATCGAGCAGGTGTCTTGTAGGTGAACCACTCACTGGTCAACCAGCTCTGCCTCCCAACCCATGCCGGGTCAGGAGGCCTTGGACGACCCTGGATCTGGGGAACATGTCTACACTGAGCCCTTGGGCTGTAGTGGCAGCTCTTGGAAATTTTCCAAGGGCAAGAGAGATGAGGGACTTCAGCCATTGCTCCTGGGAGCCCAGCTCAGGACAGGTTCCTCTGGGGGGACGGGGGAGGGCATAAGACTCTGCCTGGGGTCTGTGGCTCCTTGGGCTCATAGTGTGTCCAGCCTGCCACAGAAAACCCTGATGGAATCTGTCTCCTTGGGCCCATGGAGAGCAGAAATTGGGGTTGGAACTGGACAGCCCACGTGGGATGTGTGGCTCCAGCACTGTGGGGCAGCCACCTTGCTTCTCGGAGCCCTGGCTTCCCCAGCTGAGCCGTGTCCCCAGAGGACAGCTGGAGAATGGGATATGGCCCAGGGCCCATGCTACTTAGCCCTGCTCTGACCTGAAGTCTCCTGAATGGCCCAAGGCCACCATATCCCTGTTCCCTTGACCATGGGAGGCAGCTGCAGCTCAGGCTCATCCTGAGGTGGTTCATTTCCAGGCCAAAGATGTTTGGTTCCAAACTAGTCTGAAATCCAAAAGATCAGTTTCTGAAGGGAGAGGTAGACACCAGCTGCTACCCCCCCCACCAGCGCTGGCTGAGGGGAGGCACAAAGCCGAGCGAGGAGGGCTGGGGCTGAAGGGTGAGCTCCCCGGGGCTGTCTCTGCCAGGAGCCAGGGCCTGGCCCTCTCACCTGTGGCCTTGTCCCCTGGCAGGTCGGCTCAGCATGTCGGTCAGCGTGCACGAGACCCGGAAGTCGCGGAGCAGCACGGGGTCCATGAACATCACCCTCTTCCACAAAGCCTCCCACCCCGACTGTGTGCTGGCCCACCTCAACACGCTGCGCAAGCACTGCATGTTCACGGATGTCACGCTCTGGGCCGGCGACCGCGCCTTTCCCTGCCACCGCGCCGTGCTGGCCGCATCCAGCCGCTACTTCGAGGCCATGTTCAGCCATGGCCTGCGGGAGAGCCGGGACGACACGGTCAACTTCCAGGACAACCTGCACCCCGAGGTGCTGGAGCTGCTGCTGGACTTTGCCTACTCGTCCCGCATCGTCATCAACGAGGAGAACGCCGAGTCGCTGCTGGAGGCTGGCGACATGCTGCAGTTCCACGACGTGCGCGACGCCGCCGCCGAGTTCCTGGAGAAGAACCTGTTCCCCTCCAACTGCCTGGGCATGATGCTGCTGTCGGACGCGCACCAGTGCCGCCGGCTGTACGAGTTCTCCTGGCGCATGTGCCTGGTGCACTTCGAGACTGTGCGGCGGAGCGAGGACTTCAACAGCCTGTCCAAGGACACCCTGCTGGACCTCATCTCCAGCGACGAGCTGGAGACGGAGGACGAGCGCGTGGTCTTCGAGGCCATCCTCCAGTGGGTGAAGCACGACCTGGAGCAGAGGCAGGCCCACCTGCCCGAGCTTCTCCGGAGCGTGCGGCTGGCCCTGCTGCCGGCGGACTGCCTGAAGGAGGCCGTCTCCGGCGAGGCCCTCCTCATGGCCGACGAGCGCACCAGGCTCATCATAGACGAGGCGCTCCGTTGCAAGACCAAGATCCTGCAGAACGACGGGGTGGTCACCAGCCCCTGTGCCCGGCCACGCAAGGCGGGCCACACGCTGCTGATCCTGGGGGGCCAGACCTTCATGTGCGATAAGATCTACCAGGTGGACCACAAGGCCAAGGAGATCATCCCCAAGGCCGACCTGCCCAGCCCCCGGAAGGAATTCAGTGCCTCAGCCATCGGCTGCAAGGTCTACGTGACTGGGGGCCGGGGCTCCGAGAACGGGGTCTCTAAGGACGTGTGGGTGTATGACACTGTCCACGAGGAGTGGTCCAAAGCGGCACCCATGCTGATTGCCCGCTTCGGTCACGGCTCAGCAGAGCTGGAGAACTGCCTCTACGTGGTCGGGGGACACACTTCCCTGGCAGGCGTCTTCCCCGCCTCCCCTTCGGTCTCCCTGAAGCAGGTGGAGAAGTATGACCCCGGGGCAAACAAGTGGACGATGGTGGCCCCGTTGAGGGACGGAGTCAGCAACGCCGCAGTGGTGAGCGCCAAGCTGAAGCTCTTCGTTTTCGGGGGGACCAGCATCCACCGAGACATGGTGTCCAAGGTCCAGTGCTACGACCCCTCGGAGAACCGGTGGACCATCAAGGCTGAGTGCCCCCAGCCTTGGCGGTACACAGCAGCCGCCGTGCTGGGCAGCCAGATCTTCATCATGGGAGGTGACACGGAGTTCACGGCCGCCTCAGCCTACCGCTTCGACTGCGAGACCAACCAGTGGACGCGGATCGGAGACATGACCGCCAAACGCATGTCGTGCCATGCCCTGGCCTCGGGCAACAAGCTCTATGTGGTGGGGGGCTACTTCGGGACCCAGAGGTGTAAGACCCTGGACTGCTATGACCCCACTTCGGACACGTGGAACTGCATCACCACCGTGCCCTACTCGCTCATCCCCACGGCCTTTGTCAGCACCTGGAAGCACCTGCCGTCGTGAGGAGCACCTGCAGAGCCCCACCAGGTGAGTCCCCTGGGGCCTGTTCCCACTCCCGCTCAGGGTTACTGTGTCCCCCAGGGAGGGCTGGATGGGGCAGCAGGTGGCTGGGTGCTGTGGGAGCCTGTTCCAGATCTGAAGCTAAAGCCCAGCTTTGCCCCTTACGTGCCGTTGACCTTGAGCAGAGCGTGTAAGCCCTCTGCCAGATGCGAACAACCACCTGATGGGTGCGGTGCATCCCGGACACGGCTGCACGTCAGAATCCCTGGGCGTCTTTGACAGCACTACATGGAGGTTGGGCTGCCGGCCAAGTCTTAAGAGCAGCCCGCACGCAAGGGCATCCTCACGTCTGACACAGCGGCGAGTTAGGGCTTCCCCAAATCACCCTCAGATGCGAGCATTCACAGAAGGACTCACAGAGGGCACTGCAGGCGGTTGTGGTCACGGTTACGGCCCATTATAGGAAGGGTCGGCCAAGTACAGATGACCAGGGCAGAGCCCTCTGCCCGTGCAGTCCGGACAGTGTCACTGTGCCTCCTTCGGCAAGTGGACACACAGAATATTGCCAACCGGGGATGCTCACACAAGCTCTGGTGTCCAGAGTTCTTCCCGGGGTGCCATCAGTGGGTTGTCCGCGGGGTTCTGTCCGACTCCCGGCCAGCTGGTACAGCATGTCCCAAAGCCCCTACCCTAAGTCACACGGATGTGCCCACCGCACCCCTGCCCTAAACAAGGACAGTCTACTGGGTACAGCCGATCATCTCCCAGAAGCCAAGGGCAAAGGCCAGGCTTCTTCATGACACAAGTGCTAAAGCCCACGCCACGCCCCAGACCAGGTGAGTCCAGTGTGCATCCAGCGTGCGAATGGCCCCCCAGGGGCCCATGAGAAACAGGGATGGTGGACAGGAGCGCTCAAGGGGCGGGGGGCGTGCTGGAGCTGTGGGGCAGGCACCCTGTGGAGGCAGCAGGGTGCTGCTCCTGTCCCGTGCGGTGGCGAGCAGGCCTTCCTCAGAGCGGGCAACGTGGTGATCCGTGGGCCCCTGGGCCGGGCAGGGACTGCGACAGAGGATTGCCCAAGTTGCTGCTCCTGCTCTTTGTTCTTGGGGCTGTTAATGATGTGAGGTCCTTACCTAAAAGGGGAAGGTGACAGGAGATGCAGGGAGCTAAGGGACACCGTCAGGGGCTCTTTGGAGGGATAGAGAGATGGGGAGACACAGGAGGGACTTGCCCAAGGCCTGAGGGCAGGTGCAGAGTCAGCTGGAGGGAAAGACCAGCTTATCCAGACAGGCCTCTTCTGAGGGTGGAGGGGGTCTCTCCTGCAGCCCCTCTGGGGTGGGGACAGCTTCAGAATCGTGGTTGGATTAGGGCATCCTGAGCCTGCCCGGCTGGGAGCTCAGGAGTAGGAGCTGAAGGGGTGCTGGAGTTGGAGGCACCAGGGAAGGGTTTGTGTTCTGGTCCCACCCTACTTGGTCAGGCCCTGGGGAAGCCAGGCTCTGTGTCCCAGGCCTCAGGACTGAGTTCTGGGGACCCCAGGCTGGGCAGGAGTCAGGGAGGCCTCGGTCCCAGGGGCCATGAGAAGCGGGGGGGGGGGGGGGGGG